>JAOUQV010000026.1:3408782-3419036 GCA_028565295.1 Aspidoras spilotus | reverse complement strand
ACCAAGTTCCTGCCTGTCTGTCTAATCACTGTTGCTGCTGCGAAAGTCAACACTTGTAAGACAGAATACATGTGTGTGAATGAGAGGGAGGCAGGTGAAACAGTCAGGCTACAGGGAGATATATAATCATAATTAAGTCTATTTTAATTCTGAGTAATAACACAAGATACATTATGTGAAAAAGTTCAGAGGGAACTGTTACATCCCTATTGCTGTGCTCGCTGATCCAGGGAACATTTGCAGGTACGATAACAACTGTAATAGATGAATTAATGAATAAATGATAAGCGGTATGACTATAATCAAGGTAAGTACAAAGGAGTACGAGGTTGAGTGCAAAGTGACTGGTAAAAGTGCTAACAAGCACTGAATCAGAAGCCTTCCAGAGCAACTTCTAGATGCAGCTTTGAAATGTGAGGCTCCACAGAATTTCTTTCCTCTCAGCTTCTGGTTGGTCAGCACACAGTGGTTCTGTTAACAAGGTGCAGCTGACTCCATCTACAGAGAGAGAAAGAAACACAAACCCAGAGATATGCTTAACCTAGAAAGAAAAAAAACATGTATCTGCTGACACAAAACAGGTACTTAGCATCTACCTGTGTCTAAAGCCTAACTGTCTTCATTTTATCCATGCTTTATCTTCAGGCTGCCTGGAGATTTTATGCCACAAACCTCTGTCGAACAGACCTGCTGTCAACCTGGGATTTTTATGAGCAGACTGTGTCTATTCCTATGTACAGGTACAAAAAATGCCATTTAGCCGTTTCAGTAGCAGCTGATGCATAATTGCTTAATAACATTTGTTTTTGTATGTTGAATTTGACTTACTATTACTTTCATATACGTCTATGAAGTAATACAGTTCCTCCAGAGTGCCACTAATAATACATAAATATTCATTAAAGAACTTAATAAAAAATGCCTTTAAGGTGAGAAATTGCAATCTGCTTTAGTGCCTATAGGAGACTTAATTTTGCTGACAACCTTTAACCTTCAGTTCTTTCTCTGCCAGAAACAAGCCGGCCATTTCTGACTTTACACTATTGTTATTACATGTGTCATTGGTTCCATTGGCATGTATTGTTCTTCTCTCTTTTACTGCTAAGGACAATCAAAAATCCGAGTTCTGTTTTTTTGTGCAGACATTTTATAATTTTATAGAAAAAAACAAATGTTTTAAGAGATATTGGAAATATTTGTTTAACCTTATATTTTTTTTGTTCCATGTCCCTTTAGGGGCTCTGTAGATTGTCAAAATTTGATAAACTATCAAGGCTAGTGTAAACTTACAGGAGGGTCAGTGACATGGTTACCATTGTAAGGGGTCACAGATAAATATCTGTCCCTGAATTATTCACTGATTCGGTCTTTCAACTTGTCTCATATCGTGGGGTATACTAAAGATCAGTTTAGAAGATTCTAGTCAATTTTCCATGATTCACTAATGGGATGGGTGAATGGCCTTGAGGAGGTGGTAAAACTTTATAAAATGACTATTGACTTTGCAGGACTGGGCCTGATATCCCCAGCTGAGTTTATTTCTAAATATATCTTTTATATGGTCCTCTAAGGCAGAGGGGCATATCATTCCCTTGCCATGCGTAAAGTGACTAAGGTGCCTAAATAACAGGACATACTATGCAGGTACTGAAAAGTGCAATTAACACACAAGGTGGTGCAGCAATCTTACTGGGTCAATGTGCTCTGTGAGAACTATAGTATGTTAGTGTTTCACTAACAAATACCTAATTTCTACTGAGAGGTACTGGAATTTATATTATATAGTCAACATCTTTTAACTAAACAAAACTGTAGACAGTACGAATGCTCCCATAAGAGTAAGTGAATTGTCCTAGAGCTGAATGAACTAGACACAGTGTGTTAATATAGTATACTGTTGTTTTGTTTTGTTCCACATCAATAAATTCAGAAGTGATGCCCTCTTCCCTGCATCTGTACAATTACAGTAAGATGCCTGCAGACGCCAGGTCTGAAATAGCCTTTCTGAAATTCTCTGAATTATAAACTCCCATGGCTTGCTAAGGGCACAATTTGTATATGGATTTTTTTTATTTACTAAATGTGTTATTGAACTCTGATTAGTTTAGCTGCATTCTAGATTGTTTTAAGACTTCTCAAAGACATAGAGTCTACAGTGACTTTGTTGAGATACGCAGTTATAACAAGGGACCAGGCTACAATTTCCTGTTGAAAAAACACAGCTTTATATTTACATGTAACACTGTATATTTAGCAGATCTTGAAGTCTGCAATATCAACATGCATAATAACATCAATTTCTGAATCACAAACAAAATTAATTACACAATGTTCTTTCAAATTACACTGAGTGTCATTTGCATCACTATTTAAATGAATGATCTTTAGCAAATATATTGCAGTGTTCATTCAGATGCATTAAGTATCACAGTCTTTTTTGGATGTTGAAGTAATGCTAACTAAAAAGATTTCAGAAGTGGGCAAAGCTTTATCAGGACAGTGCTAAAATTGAGTTGAATTGGCTATAACTAATTTTTATGGATAAGCCTTTTTTAATATGTGTTATGTTATTTGTTTATTATTATTAAATAAATGTATTAGTAAATGAATGTATGTTGAAAAAAACCTTATTCGAGAAGTTGTGCCAGAATGTTTGACTAGCATTGAATACAATTTAGTTTTAGCTTACATATAAAATATACAAAAATCAAAATGGTGTTGAAATCACTAGTAAGCATGAATTCTCTGAACCTATTTCCCCAGACTTATCCCTCCACTCAATCAACTGGACCTCTTACGCAGTCTGAAGGGCAAGTCTGGATTCAGGTTGGAGTGGCATTGCTCTTTAGCCAATAAATGGCTTGCTTTATTTATTCAATTATATAGGTTTTGATATAGTTCGACGTCAATTCTTTAATCATTCAGTATCTAGCCAATGATAAGTGTCTTACAATACATTGCCTGTATTTCTCTCTATTCTCCTTTTTTTAAACAAAGGAAGGACTCACAGACTGAAGTTTCCCCAAGGTTGGTTAAATAGCTGACGTTTAAATGGATTACTGAATGTCAAGTCCCAAAAGCCATTCATTACAATGATCATTCATGCCACATATTTTTGGGAGTTCTATGCCCCAGCATTTTAACTGAATGCAAGATAAACTCCGTACAATTTTCCTTGAAAATCTGTACTTAAAAAATCATACATACAGTTCATAAGCACTTATACTATGTAAAGAAGCGCTTATATTACAGTACTGCTTATGTATTTACAAGGTATATAATATTGCATTATAACAGGCAAACATTTTAATGATGCTCGCAAATTTAAACTAGAACAACCCTGAAATACAGTGAAATACCATACTGTAATATTAAAAGCAGCTTATACTTCAGTATAATTGTCTTCACAGTACATTATCTCTTAATTAGTAGATCCATGATTTTGATGATTGCTTGTTCAATTTCTTGTGTCTTTCACAACCAACTGAACCACACTTGCAGTAGTGAGAATTCACACAAAGACACCCTTTGTGGGTGTTGCCCAAGAAGCAATAGGTACCGTAGCACCCAGATACTAACATCTGCACGTCAAATTTTCTCTCCAGCATTTATCTGTGTCCTTTCTCTGTCTATTATTTATCATTTCTGATGCTGTTTCCACATGTATTTCTTGAATTCATTATTTGTAATGTAAAACAGTGACGATGGAATGGGAGATGTTAGAAGGTCAGAA
Organism: Aspidoras spilotus; assembly: GCA_028565295.1. Taxonomy (NCBI): domain Eukaryota; kingdom Metazoa; phylum Chordata; class Actinopteri; order Siluriformes; family Callichthyidae; genus Aspidoras; species Aspidoras spilotus. The sequence goes on along the minus strand of JAOUQV010000026.1, from coordinate 3,415,303 downwards.
GAACAGACAGATAGGCAGAGACAGAATCTGCAGAATGGATGATTATGGCACTTCCTGGCCATTTAAATAGACCTTTCAACAGGGTGAAAGTTGGCCTAGTGCATATTACATTATAAAATATACTAACAAACACTGAAACATTAGGAAGTAAACAAATAGCTTCTAAAGCCCCCATAGAGAAATATATACATATTTTAAAATAAAATGCTTAGAGCTGTAAAAATACATAGTGGGTGTCATTAGTATATGTACCCTACTGCTGTATATTGCTATTACAGAATGCCTTGTTATAAGTTGTTATTATTATGCTGCATTGTTGTCATTGGAAACGAATGACACAGAGAATTTATTACAGAAGCTGCCTTAACTAAAAAAAACTAGAAAATAGCATTTATTTATAATTGTTTTTGACATTAATGCAGTAATATTTTTGATTTGCAAATGCTTAGATTTGTTCTCAGTACAAATCAAATATGAGCAGTTATTTAAGGCAAGCTTGACAATTTTGCACCTGGACATTGTGCTAGATATTTATTTTCATATCATTTCAGATAATAACTATTATTCCATTAGGAAAACTAGCATACAATGTTGGTGCAATAGAATATGTAGACTATAGAGTAAACACTTTTAGCCTGCTCTGCATGCATGCAAATTCAGCATGATATGACATGCATGACTGTGCTGTTTTACCAATGCATTGCTGTATGAGGAGCATGAGAAACAGCTGGATTGCATCGTATCACTGTTGAAAAGAATGATGTTTATTACGTTTTTTTATTGATTTGTCTATTGTTTGTTTATATTATTAACTATTAAAAGTGTCAGGTCCACGTGTTTTAATGATTTTATCGTGGTATACAAATGATTTTGTTAGTGTGGAAATATATAATAAAGTAATGTAATTTTTGGTATTATTAGGAACTCTTAGTAATTTTATTGCCATTTTTATAGAAGTATGCATATGATTTTCTTCTCTGCCGTCCAGCATTTCAGATTTAACACAAACAAATTACCTTATAACATCTTTATTATGTTTTAATAATATTAAGTAATTACTGACCAGTTTCTAAACCACCTTTTGTCTAAACCCCGGGAAATTGTTGTGGAATCTCAATTACTGGCCCTATTTGAATTAGAATGATATCAGGTTTTGACCTTGTCATAGAACGGAGTTGATTCGGTTAAGTTTTAAATTATTTGTTGTTGGCTATGGATGCTGGTCAATCTGCTATTTTTTTGTTGCTAGATTTGAACATTGGTTTGAATTGTATCTTCTCAGGTAATATCAGTGACTGTATGTGTCCAGTGGATGCTGTGAAGCACAGGGTCCACAGGGGTCAGTGTTGGGGCCTCTTTTGTTTTTATAGTGTCTGTTGGCACTTGATAATCTAAAAAGGAGGCATGACATTAATATCCACTGTTACGTGAATGATACGTTCTTTACGACCCCAAAATACAGGCTCCGTTAAGCGGTTGATGGAATGACAAATAACTTTTTTCTACTAAGTGAGAAAAAAATATAATATTGCTTATGTGCTTCCTGTAGTTTAATTCAGAACAATCTGAGGTCGTTGTCAGGTTCAGTTAAGACCATTGTTAATAAATCTTTGTGTAATATTGGACCCTGAGCTTAAATTTGATAACCAAACAAATGTTGTGGTTAAGAGTATTTTTTCTACTGAGCACCATTGCAAGGGTTAAATCTTTTCTTACCAAGCATGACTTGAAGACGGTCATTCATTTGCTCATTTCGTCACGCCTTGACTATTGTAGTGGGCTCTACATTGGCATTCACACATCAAGACCTTCTGTAGATGGTGCAGAACGCAGCACAAAAAAGTATAGATTATATCACTCGTGTCTAAGCTGCACTGCAATGATTTCTGGTAAGTTACTGAGTCCAGTTTAAAGTACTGTTATTTATGTTTATGGCTCATTTAGGTATCATACCTGCTTATATTACACCTTTAGCCCATTCATCAGTATAGATATAAGTAAATATAAGTACAAGGGTGACCGGGCATTTGTCATGGCAGTTCTTAGTTTATGCAATAGTCTGCCAGTCAAAATTCGCTCTGCACCATCTGTTTCCATTTTAAATATGGGTTTAAAACTCATTTTTATTGTATGGCATTTGTAGGTCTCTGAGTTGTAGTGGCTTTCTCAATGTTCTCAAATAATTTTGTATGTACTTTGTTTGGGTTTTCTTCATTTTATCTGTACTATATGTATTTTGTGTTGGTTGTGTTATATAGTCCATTATAGTTCTGCACTTTTGAAATATGCTATATAAATAAAATTACAATGACAATATTAGGTTTCTTAAATATATAACTTTTAAATATAAACAGACCACATATTTTCAGTAGTGTGCTCATCTATATAGTCCATACATAATCATTTATTTATCCTTTGATTCTTTTTTACTTTTACTTGAAAAACACTTGCTGCAAAGCCATAAGCATGCCGTAAAGGAGACAGCATTATCCAGTCCCTGTAAGAATGTTGGTGTGAAGGAGACCAAATCACCTGGAGCAGACGATGGAGCAGCAGAAAGTCCTAGCAAAGTGCCCAAGAGCTGGAGCTTTACTGAGCGCAACCGCTCCAAACAATCGTTCAAGTCAAAAGAGGGTCGGAACTCAGAAGGTCAGAACTGTATATACTGTATATGGCTATTACAAATGCACACACGCATCCATACACATCTAAAATACTCCTTGCGTTTCAGCTTGACATTTGTTCTGTAAGAGTAAGCATTGACTTATTGACTCTCATAAAACCTACCAGTTGTCACAGCCTTTTCCCTCATACTGTATATACAGTGATAAGCATAAATAAGTGCACCCCAACAGATGTGTCGGAAAACCTCGATTTTCATTTCAGAATGGATATTTTCTATAGGATCAGATACTACAAAATACTGCCACATGTGTGGGCTGTTGATTGCAATTAATGTACACACAAAAAATTAATATTCCTAAAAAATTCATTTAAGACCATGTTGTAAAAATGAGTATAAAAATGAGTACATGAAAAATTTTGAAAGAAGAGCTAAATTGTAGACTACAGAATTCTAATTAAAAAGGAAAAAACATGGCAGTCACTAAATATTATATTTAATAGTTTTTGTTGTGAAATGTATTAATTTTTATAAATAATATAATCAGCTATTTTGAATTAAACTGAATATTTTGTAATCTAAGTTATATTATTAATCTTACTTAAATTACAATAGATCCAACAATTTTGGAAATTCTTCTTTTGGTTTTTACTGAGACACTGATTAAAATCGTACTCACTGGGCACTGTATATACATACAGTATATATGCACTATATTTTCAAAAGTATTCGCTCACCTGCCTTGACTCACACATAAGCTAATCCATAGGGTTCAATATGACGTCGGTCCACACTTTGCAGCTAGAACAGCTTCAAATCTTCTGGAAAGGCTGTCCACAAAGTTTAAGGGTGTGTTTATGGGAATTTTTGACCATTCTCCCAGAAGCGCATTTGTGAGGTCACACACTGGTATTGGACGAGAAGGCCTGGCTCTAAGTCTCTGCTTTAATTCATCTTCTTCAAAGATGTTTTATTGGGTTAAGGTCAGTTCATCTGCACCAAACCTTGCTTTGTGCACTGGTGCAGTCATGTTGGAAGCTCCAAACTGTTCCCACAAAGCTGAGAGCATGTAATTGTCCAAAATATCTTGGTATGCTAAATCATCCATACACCTGTGGTCATGGAAGTGATTACGATAATTTGGATAAGTGAGCAAATACTTTTGGAGTATAGTATATATAGGTTGTATTTCCACAACCTATCTAATGCACACAATAGCCCTCATCAGTAGCTATATTCTCTACATGTTCATACCATGTTGTGATCAGCTTGAAAAAGATATTTTATATTTCATTTCTTCCTGCTTACAGTCTACACACTCATCGCTTCCTTTCTCATTTCTCTTCACTGAAAAAAGTGCTGATTGAGATGCAGGATGAAGACGTCAGAATGAAAAGATCTCCAGGTTAGGCTGTGATATAAAAAAACAATTATATATATACATATACAGGGTGGGCCATTTATATAGATACATCTAAATAAAATGGGAATAGTTAAAGGTAATATTAACTTCCTGTTTGTGGCATATTAGAATTTGGGAGGGGGTAAGGTTTTCAAGATTGGTGGTGAACATAGTGGCTATTTTGAAGTCATCCCTTTTTGATCCAACTTTAGTTTTTTCAATGGGAAGAGGGTCATGTGACACGTCAAACTTATTGAGAATTTCACAAGAATGGTGTGGTTTTAACTTTATACTTTCATTAGTTATTTAGCTGCACATTGTGTTGGATTGTCAATGCAACCCTCTTCTCCCACTCTTCACACACTGATAGCAACACCCCAGAAGAAATGCTAGCACACTCTTCCATTATCCGTAATTTCAGGTGCTGCACATCTTGTATCTTCACAGCATAGACAATTGGCTTCAGATGCAACATCTTGCTGAAAAAACTCAGGGAACGTGCCAACTTCAGTGCATAAAGAGGAAAACACATCATCATGTAGCAATTTTACATATCCAGTGGCTGATGAAAAATGGCCCCACTATCTTTGTACCCCATATACCACACCATACTATCAATTGTTGTGTTCCAACAGTCTTGGAAGTATCTATCCAATGTGGGTTAGTGTCAGACTAATAGTTGTGGTTTTGTTTGTGAACTTCACCATTTACATAAATGTTTGCCTCATCACTGAACAAATTGTTCTGTGTAAACTGAGGGTCCTGTTTCAATTTTTATTTTGCTCTTTCTGCAAATTCAGTGCGCTGATCTGGGTCATCCTCGTTGAGATTCTGCAGCAGCGGGAGTTTGTAAGGGTGCCATTTGTAAGTAGCTAATATCCACCGAAGGAATTATGCTACTCTCCTGTGACATGCGGCGTGTGGGCTCTTGCTGAATGAAGCTAGGACAGCCACTGATGTTTCTTCATTAGTGACAGTTTTCCTGCATCCACATTTTGGCAAATCCAAAACTGAACCAGTTTCACGAAACCCAGCAAGCAGTTGGTGCATGGGAGATGGTGGTCTCATAGGGTGTCTTGCATTGAAATCTGCTGCAATGACCCGAGTACTGCGTTCCCCAGACATCACCACAATTTCTATCCGCTTCTCACGTGTTAACCTCTGCGACATGTAAGGAAAGAAGCTTAGAAATAACTCATAAAATAGTAAAGTTACATTAAACGCCAAGCACACCATTGTTTTTCTTGTGAGATTTTCACTGAGTTTGATGTGTCACATGACCCTCTTTCCATTGAAAAAACTAAAGTTGGATCCAAAATGGCTGACTTCAAATTGGTCACCACCCATCCTGAAAAGTTTTTCCCCTTTCATATACTAATGTGCCACAAACAGGAAGTTAATTTCACCAACCAATATATATATATATATATATATATACATATAAAACCCGATTCCAAAGAATAAATTGTAAATAAAAACAGAATACAATAATGTTGACGTTTCAAAAATCTATATTTTATTCAGAATAGAACATAGATGACATATCAAATATTTAAACTGAGAAAATGTTTCATTTAAAGAGAAAAATTAGGTGATTTTAAATCTCAAAAAAGTTGGGACAAGGCCATGTTTACTTACCACAGGAGACAAGTTGCTCAAGTTGAGGGATAGGAATGTTAACCCATTTTTGTTTAATGTACGATTCTTCTTTGAACTATAGAGTTTTAGCTGACAACGGCCGATGGCATCTTGAATTGTGTTCACAGATAATGTTCTCTGGAAATATTCCTGATCGAATTTTGTGATTTCCAATACAGAAGCATGCCTGTATGTGGCGCAGTACCGTCTAAAGACACCCAGTACGGTTTCCACCCTTGACCCTTAAGCACAGAGATTCTTCCAGATTCTCTGAATCCTTTGATTATGTTATGCACTGTAGATGATAATATGTTCAAACTATTTGCAATTTTACACTGTCCAACTCCTTGCTGATATCACTGCACTATTTGTCAGTGCAGAATTATGGGGATTGGTGATATTTACGTCTGAGAGCCACTGCCACTCCAGTATGTACCTTAAACTTTTGCAGCCTATTATTGTCCCATTCCAACTTTTTTGAGATGTGTTGCTGTCATGAAATATCAAATGAGCCTTTTCACTTTCGACATTTGATATGTTGTCTATGATCTATTGTAAATACAATATCAGTTTTTGACATTTGTAAATTATTGCATTACATTTTTATTTACAGTTTGTACTTTGTCCCGGGTTATGTGTTTTATATATATATATATATATATATACATGGATTAGACAATGAAACTGAAACACCTGTCATTTTAGTGTGGGAGGGTTCATGGCTAAATTGGACAAGCCTGGTGGTCAATCTTTATTAATTGCACATTGCACCAGTAAGAGCAGTGTGAAGGTTCAATCAGCAGGGTAAGAGCACAGTTTTGCTCAAAATATTGCAATGCACACAACATTATGGGTGAC
>JAOUQV010000026.1:3395019-3408682 GCA_028565295.1 Aspidoras spilotus | reverse complement strand
GTGGCTCTTGATACATCACAAAGACTTGCTGTCTTGGTCACAGATGCGCCAGCAAGACATGCACCAACAATTTGTCCCATAATGTTTAGTGCATTGCAATATTTTGAGCAAAACTGTACTTACCCTGCTAATTGAACCTTCACACTCTGCTCTTACTGGTGCAATGTGCTTGTCCAATTTAGCGATGAAACCTCCCACACTAAAATGACAGGTTTGTATATATATATATATATATATATATATATATATATATATGAAATACTACCTTTAACATGCACCTACATTTTGGTAGGTAATACATTTCTATGTTCTTTTGTAGAGTTTATGGAATGTCAACATTAAATCATGGCATCATTTAATCATTATATGTTATTTCATAAATACAATAATTATCCACATGATATCTGCAACTTGTGATTGATGTGGTTCTTTAAACCATTTTCATCTGAAATTTTAAACCATTTCTTTCCGATCTGTTTCTCTCTCTCTCTCTCTCTCACTCTCTCTCTACATTTTGGCAGCAATTGAGGGCTTGATAAGTAAGACAAATCATGTTCTGAGGTTATGATTTTACTTTAAGCCACAATAACACAAGCTCTGCTAAGAGCCACTGAAGAAGGAAAAGTGTGCATGTCTAAAAATAGATCTTTTTGAATTAATCAGTTGCGGCTTGCATTAACTAGGTTTGCTTTCCATGCAACACTCTCTGTCATAAACTCTGCTGACTCCTGCATCTCATCACTAGCTGTTTCTAAAGGCCTATCTTAAATGTCTGAATATGCATATCTGCAGACTTATTAATCATGGTTTGCTTTAATGCATATACAGTATATTACCACGTACTGAGATTTACAATATGTTGAATGCATTAATATATTTTGTAATATGTGTGTTTTTATGACTGAATGTGTTGCAAACAATATATTTTCTCTGTTTGTTCCTTTCCCACTAAATTCTTTGCATTTACCTGCATGAGGACTTCTCTCTGTTTTTGGAGAAAAACAATTAGCTTACAGTAGTCTGTAATTTTGTCACTGACGTCATATAAAATGGATGTACAGTCATATGATTCATAAGTCATATTAATATCCTAATTCATACAACTTAAGAATTCCATGTTACAATTTCTACAATATTAACATCCTAGCCAGTAGCAGTGTAGTACTCATAAGACTCCAAATATGCTTGGTGTGAGACGTTTAATCTGCACAGTGTGTTTTAAGATTCAGTTGTCGGGTAAGTGTTTTGTGCATGGATAAAAATGCAATTTACTCTTACAATGAGAACAATGATGCATGACTAACATCCTGCTAAAAAAAAAGGTCCTACCTCCAAAATAATACAGTGCTATCAGTTAATGACTTGATTTCTGTTTTTAAAGGTTATTGCATAACACTAGACTGTTGTAACTCTTGTAGTTTATTTTAGAAGATTTGTGGATTTTTTGTGTTATAGAAGCGAGTTTTCCTGAAGATGTTGGAGATGACGGAACATATGAATTTATGCAAGATCTTTCTCCTGCACTGAAAGCCTCCATAAGGGCAGTCTGGTAGGAGATGGCCACATGGACTGTCCTTTGTTTAAGACATTTGTTTCAAGTGGTTATTCAATAATCTGCCTGAATTAAGACTATTTCAGTTATGTAGTTTTGACTTAAAGTTTCTGGACTCTTTATTACGAGCCAACTGTAAGAAGACATTAAGGTTTAAGGTGTTTTTGTACGTTAAAGTTGAGGAAGAAAAAATATTCGATCTATGCAGTATATAGTGCCCTTCAAAAGTAACAGATTTTCAATTTTTCCTCTAAGTCTTCTTATTCTGCTTCAAACTATTTATATGAAACAATAGAACACAATATGAGTTTTTCAGTGACCTGATCTTTACATATAATTAAGATCTGTGGAATAAAACCCAACCCATTTTGTTGTTCACATCCAGACATGAAACAGTTTGGCAAATGATATCAGTAGCAGATGATGAAAGAAATATTTTTAAAATCAAAATAAAAATTAACAGTATCATTCAATTCAATTCAAATACATTTATAATAGAACATTGTCACAAATCAGCTTTACAGAAATGATATACAGTATATAAATAATGAAATTCTAATAAGGCTAACTGTTAACACCTAATTTTTTCCCCTTGATAACCAACTTAGAGCAGTGATGATGGTATCCACCTTTTAAAGGAGTCTGCGTGCAGAAATGTAGAGGCGATACCACTCATTATTGGATGGGGCATTCAGACATTAGTATAAACAGGTCCAAAATATACCAAGAAACATTCTCCTCACCACAGTCTGGATGTTTTGGTCCTCTGCTGTGCATTCCATTTGCCTCAAGGTTTTAGATGTCATGCATACTGAGATATTTTTCTGATTATCACAATTGTACATAGTGATTTTAGAATAACTGTAGCCTTTTAAGTCTGCTTCTGGAATGAAGGACTTCAGAATCCTACAGAAATATTAATCTCATTAATCTTTATTTTGGTGTGGCTTAGTGGTTATGCAAATTTATTGCTATTTGGTATAACTATGATTGCAATCCCCTTGTTTAAATAAGACTATTTGCTTATCTTTTCTAGTAAGGTTGCTTCTTATAAAGCCACATCTATCAATATTGCTGTTATAATTAAGATAATGTGCTTGTCTTGCTCACAGTATCATGCGTTTCCTGGTGTCTAAGAGGAGGTTTAAAGAGAGCTTGAGGCCCTATGATGTAATGGATGTAATTGAGCAGTATTCTGCAGGCCACCTGGACATGTTGTCTCGCATCAAGAACCTCCAGTCCAGGCAAGAACAATATCCAACCACATCTGCACTTATTTTCACAAAAGAGCTGTGTTCATTATTCCACATTTCTTTTACACATGCTTTCTTCGAGCTTTATAACAAGTAAAATATTCTCTTGATACTTATGTATCAGGCACAGCGCCCTCTAGTGATTACACAATAGTATATATAGTATAGCAGCATTTTAAACATTTCAGATCCATCAGATCCGACAATAGTGTCTTAAATATACTAGACTCAAGACACATTCACTCTTCTCTGAGCATCTATACACCTGCACAATGAAAACTATTATGCAAGAATGGATTAAAATTTCATTTCTTTCTGATATCGCTCCATTATTTGTCGGCGCAAAATTAGGGAGATTGGTGATCCTCTTCCCATCATTATTTCTGAGAGCCACTGCCACTTTAAAATGCTCTTTTTATACTTAGTCTTGACCTATTGCCAGTTGGTCCTCCAGCTGTTCCTTTTTTGTAACTTTAAATTTTTCATCCTCTTTTTTCCCCATCCCTACATATTTGAGATGTCTTGCTGTCACGAAATTACAAATGAGCCAATATCTCACTTTCGACATTTGATAATTTGTCTATGTTCTATTGTGAATATAATATCAGTTTTTGAGATTTGTAAATTATTGCATTCTATTTTAAATGATTCATTTACAGTTTGTATTTTGTCCCAACGTTTTTGGAATCGGGGTTGTAAGTTATTAATATAAAAGTGTACATACTGTAAGTCTGTTTGGTCACTTAGGCAGAGAAAAATGCAGATGTTTAAATCACCATATATCACATAGAGCAAGCCATGAGCTAAGGGGCCGTGACTATGGCACTAGAAAACAGTACTAAAATACAGAATCCAGTCTTGCTTTTGCACAGATTGTGGCACTGTCCTTTTAAACCTTGTTGTCAGAGGTAGTGTGTGAAATAGCGGGCATGATAATAGTGAGCACTGGAATATTTTGCTTGCCTCATTTGTTTTTTTTTAAGTAATAAAAATAGCAAAGTCAAATAGGTATCATTATTCTTTTAAACACAAACAGCGGTCTTGATAGCATGACTCACTCCGTTCACTTTTATTGTAATGCCGAATACCCTTCTCTTTTGCTTATTTGTCATTAATGCACATTGTATACTGTGTTGTGTATGATAAAGATACGTTGTATATTAGCTCTAGATAGAAGCGATTGTTTTATTCAATGTTAGGGTGGACCTGATTGTGGGTAAGGGAGTATCAGCAGGGGAAAAGGAAAAACCCAAGAGTGATTCTCCTCAGGATACTGACCCGAGCCTGATGGGCAGATTTTTCAAAATGGAGAAACAGGTAAAGTTATTTCTATTATGTAGTTTTTCAGTAGTGTTTCATTTCTTTTTGTGATATTTATTATAGCACATGGGGGCAATTTAGTTAGTAGAGTAAAGCTGAAAATAACTTGTGGTCATACAGGTGATTGTGATGGACCGTAAACTAGACTTCCTGGTGAATGTATACACTACACGCATGGGTATACCACACTCTGAAACTGAAGCTTTGCTGGGCTTTAAAATAGCTGATCCAGCCCCACCTTACCACAGCCCAGAGGATAAGAGTGAGAAGATGCAGGACGAAAAAGAAGAAAATAAGAGCTTCAAGCCCAGCCCTACATCCCAGCATGCCAAAAGCATGTGCCACCCATCCACATCCTGGCATCAGGAGAGTGAGCAGCCACTCAATGTACCTCTTTGGAATAACAGTCGTGGGGCATCACCAGGCACTGATGACCCATCGCTTTACCGCATCCCGCCGCCACCAACACATGAGAATATTGAGGGTGGACGCCAAAGGAGACACAGACGCACACTGCCTGCCACTGGCATTGACAGTGACACATCCCTTTCAATTCCTTCAGGGGACCATGAAGAGTTAGACTGGTCTTTCAGTGGCTTTAGCATCTCACAAGCCAAGGAAGAGGATTTTCTTCCTCCAGTGAATCTCGGAGTGTTTGGAGGAGGACGAGGAATGGCCTTCTGCACTCGTATCAGACCCTACTTGGCTGAAGGAGAATCAGACACAGATTCAGATCTTTACACACCCGGTGCTCCTTCACCTCTGTCCTTTACAGGAGAGCTGGCTTTTGGAGAAAGGGGATGGCCAGGTCTTAAGTAGAAGAAAGTGCCTAAACCAGCCATTAAATTGCAATCAGAAACTTCTAAGTGGATAATATCAAGAAAAAAACTTTGATTCAATGAACCAACTGTGGTAATTAATGCATGAGGACTGAAATGACACAGTTATATTCAAATAAACACGATTCAAAGTATGAATGCTCAATATAAGGTATGGCAATATCTTGGTCATGATGATATTTGGCACAAGAGTGACTAATGAAATGCAAATTTTGGCCTACTAAAGCGAGACAGCTGTCTGGTTTACACACTTTAAAACACTACAGTTATATGCAAGCAGGTAGTGGCATGAGTAATCCATCTCATGGATTGTTTATTTGTACTGATATATAGTTATGGTACCAATGCTTATTTCCAATTTTCAAGACAATTTTGGAAGCACTTTACATATTGATTGTACTGTACATACAATGTAATTAATGATAGTATGCCTGCTGTCTTGTTTATTTCCGTTTTGTTTTTTTATAGATTTTGCAAACTTGATCAAAAATGAGAGCAATGTAATTCTTTGCCTGGCAATATTATTTAATGGAAAGTGTAATATTTCTAAAACAATAGATCCCCAACCAAAGATACAGAGAGAGCACTTCTGATCACAATTTCCACTGACACATTTTTAATTAAATGTGTAATACATTTATAATCTTAGCATGTACTATTTTTACACTTAGCAAGGTTTACATTTTACAGTAAATTCAATGTTTATTATAATTATTACCTTGAGAATACATAAGCATCAGCATGCCTCTGAAAATCCCAGTTTGGTTTATATCTCGTCAAAATGAATAATATTCAAATAAACTGGTATATTAATAATGACCCATTAAAAATAGATTGTGAGAAATATTGTTTAACAGACGTACACGTGACTGTGACTGGCAGCTAGTGAGATACATTCACTTTCCACGTTCTTTAAACAAAAGCACCATTATTAGCTTAATTCTACATGTTAAAGTATAACATGATGAAAAGTGTAAGAGTTTATATTTACATGGAACTGATTTTGGTTCCCTTGTAATGGCATGAGTAATGATGCAATATACTTTCTTTAAGAAGTCACAAAATAGTCCCATCCAAGTAGTAAGAGACTAATCTAAGTGCATGGCATGTTTAGAGGAATCAAACATAATGAATAATGGTAATACAGTACATAAATTAACATTGCTCTAAAAGCATTCAAATTCAGTTTTACCCCTACATGCTCTCTGGCTATAGAATTTAATCAACTTTAATATTTATTTTACATAATTTCAATACAATTTGTCCACAGGCTTTTACATTCCCTCAGTAAAATGTTTTAGTGGACGAGTGTGGATAATTTTTACCCTCATAAAAGAGTTATGTTGAAAAAAAATATTTTTATAGCATTCAAGGTTTTTCTAAAGCATGTAGGAAGGCCACAAGTTTATAAAAAATAAAGTTGGTTTAGTTTACATTGACTTTTGCCTACTTTTATTTTATAAGCATTACTAAACTATGTCACCGGGAAAGGTGGTGCCCACTCGGCAACTCTGGGAGCCAGGGCAGGAACAACTGCAGACATGTCTCAGCTTTATCATCAGAAACATAGTGGTGTGAATTCATTGAATCCAATCCAGAATTTCTGTAGCCCACCAAAATGAAACAATGCCTATTGCTGTCATCAGGGCAAACGCTACTGTTGACTTGAGCACAGCAAGACACTGCAACAGATGAACAAAGACGTCAATAAGAAGTTTTAAAAGCAATTGAACCATTCATGTATATCAAAGTAACTAATAGTAATGGTACAAATAAATGGTTTGTCTTATTAAATATCCTTATACCTGGGCACCATTGGATTATTGATTCTGATTGGTCAGTAGGTGTTTTTCATCTTTCTACAAATGCATAGGGCTGACAAAGAGGCTATCTCTGCCATCAAGTTGTACTTAAAAAAAACCTTTCATTAGTTTGAAACAAATATATATATATATATATATATATATATATATATAAAAACTTGCCAATTTGTTACAGGTACATTTTATGTTTTGTTCTCAAGCGGTTTTCTACATAGAATAGACACCAGACAAGCTGGGATGCGTAAAGACAAGTATTTCACTTTGCTGTGACGTCGAGTACTGTGCAAAAGTTTTAAGTACCTATTGATATATAGAAAACAATGTTATACAGGTGCTGGTTATAAAATTAGAATATCATGAAAAAGTTGATTTTATTTCAGTAATTCTATTCAAAACTTGTATATTATACACATTCGTTACACACAGACTGATATATTTCAAGTGTTTATTGCTTTTTATTTGATGAATAAAACTGACATGAACATGATTATGAACATGAAATGTGTCGGCATATACAGCACTCAATACTTGGGGCTCCTTTTGCCTGAAGTACTGCTGCAATGCAGCGAGTCGATCAGTCTGTGGAACTGTTCAGGTGTTATGAGAGCCAAGGTTGCTCTGATAGTGACCTTCAGCTCTTCTGCATTTTTGGGTCTGGCGTATTGCATCTTCTTCACAGTACATCATAGATTTTCTATAGTATTAAGGTCAGGTGAGTTTGCTGTTAATAACAGGGAAATGGTATTTACACCAAGTCCTGTTCAATAATTAAATCAGCATCTTCCAAAAGTTCCAAATCCTCCTCAGCAGCAGGAAGCATGATGTATGCTAAAACTTCCTGGTATACAGCTACATTGACCTTGGACCTCAGAAAACACAGTGGACCAACACCAGCAGATGAGTGTCTTCAATATTGAACCTTTTCACAATATTCAAATTTTCTGAGAAAATGAATTTTTTTATTAGTTGTCAATTATAAATCATATAATAAAAAATAAACACTTGAAATATATCAGTCTGTGTGTAATGAATGCATATAATATACAAGTTTCACTTTTTGAATGGAATTATGGAAATAAATAAACTTTTTCACGATATTCTAATTTTATGACCAGCACCTATAGTATAAAAATAGTATATTTATAGTATAAAATATAAAATAAAATTTTACATATATATAATGTTACATAAAATATTTGTGTATGTCATTAAATAAAGCAACAGAAATAAACAACGGAAAAAGAAAAAAGAAGCAAGTGTGAAAGTCAAAATCTCCAGAATTGGGCTTTATTTACTGACAAACAAACATTTATGCAAAATGTAATTTTCTAATGAAGAACATAATAAAGTAATATATTGAAAATATAATATAGTTTTTGTACTCAATGTTTTCTCTTTAAAGAAGGGGTGCCTAATACTTTTTCACAGAACTGGAACTAAAATGTAAAGTAGACAATAGTCTGTAAATTAAATTTTACTTAATATAATTACTTGAAAACTGAAAAAAAATATTTTTATAGAAGCAGAAAGAAACACAGAATGTGAACTTTAAGAAAACAATCCACACTATGGTTGTAAGGTATAATTGGTTGGATGTTTTTCTTCTTATAACACATTTTTGTTATTATCTAAACAAAAAAACCATGTCTTGTCTGTGGCAGCCTCTCCAATCTGAAAAGAGCTTGTGTCAAACTGTGTGTTAAAGAAAGTTGAAGAACTCACAACAGTACTGACTTTTACCTTGTTTTTACGAGGATGATGTTTTACTGCAACAGGTTGCTGTTCTTTTGGTTGTATCTTTGACCACTCAGGGTCATAAGGCTCCTCCAGTGAGTCTTCTGATTCGCTGTGATACTACACAATAAAACATTACATATTAAACACAGCTATTATGTCATGTTTAAAATCAGGTTTTGTAGATATTTTCTAATTTTGTACCTGTGGTTTCATTGTGATGAGATCTGAGTCCAGTTCTTCTTCTGTGCTATAGAATAAGGAACATGGCCAAGCAGGTAGGTATGCAGTCTGCTTATAAAAGTCTTATATATATAGGTATGTATAAAATGCAATAACAGGAGATTTTTGTTAGAACCACTGACTTTCCAGAATATGTATGAGCAATGCAAACATACCATACCTGCACATTATTATTATTACCTAGCCTTGTTGACCATTTGATTGCGATCAGTTGGTTGTGGCATTTTGTTACTTCTGAACAGTAGACTGCTCTGGTTATTTTAATTCATATACATTTTATTATTTAAATAGCTGGGGGTGATAACAGAACTCTGTCCCCTGAATAGTGACACTGGATAGTATACAGTAACTAGATTTGCATTTCCTAAAGGAAATGTGCTTGAAAAGTGGTAGGATAAAATGTAATATATTTGGCCTAACCAAAGTCTGTGACTGTGTCATCATTTTGTTGAAATATCAACAGATTAAAACTCTATAATCTATAATGCATCTCAAGGGACACTTTTCAGTAAGAGTTGCCAAACAATTTGTCATATTTTCAAATGATGAGCTTTTTTAAAGGAATTAGGGAAAATAAAACATAACGGTTCTTGGAGTACACAGGTCCTAATATGCAAATTTTGTGTTTTAGGTAAAAAAAACGAGTTACAGAACTTTAAAATGGAGGCTTTTATTTTTAATCTTATTTTACATTTAATCGTCTCCACAATTATCTAGGTAACGGTGATTGAAGCATATCTGTATAGAAAGCGCTTCGGGCTGCTTTATTATTTGTTGAAGAATCATTTTAATAATAAGAAGTTGAAGAATTATGACTAAGGACAGTTAACATTATATCACTCTGAACAATATCCTAAAGCAGTGCAACTCCTTTTAAAAATCGTAATAGATTTTAGGATATATTAATTATTATGCTTATTAAGTCTTATTATGCTGAACTTCAGTTAGGTTGTTTAGCAAGTAAATTATTTTAAATTAATATTCCCATGCCAAATAATTGTATTCTTCAGTAAGTAGCCATCTAAGACACAGAATAATGCACAGCCCTAATTCTAATGAAATAAGGACGTTGTATAAAACATAAATAACAGAATATTGTGATTTGCAAATCCTTTTTATTCCATATTCAACTGAATAAATACAAAGGCAAGATATTTAATGTTCAAACCAATAAACCAGTTGTTTTTGCAAATCAATCACCTTTCCTTGAAACAACACTTAATAAGTGTTTGGGAACTGGGGATATCTTCAGGTGCTGAAAAGTCTGGAATCTCTGCTGTCGTATTTTGCACTTCATAATGTGCCACACATTTTCAGTGGGAGACAGGTCTGAACTGAAGGCAGGTCAGCCTAGTACCCACACATTTTTACTATGAAGCCACACTGTTGTGGCACTTGCAGAATGTTTCTTGGCATTGCTGAAGTAAGCAGGGATGTCCAGGAAAAAGAAATTTACTTGGATGGCAGCATATGTTGTAACACTTTACAAACTGTATATACCTTTTAATAGTACATACCTTTTAAGCATTAATGGTGCCTTTACAGATGTACAAGTTACCCATGCCATAGGCACTTACACACCTCCATACCATCTGAGATGCTGGCTTTGGAACGTTACGCTGATAGCAATATGGACAATCTTTTTTCTTTTTGGCCAGAAAGATTTGATCTCTAAATTCCTACAGTAATTGTACGTTGGGAAACATTTCCCAGTCTTTACTTGCCCCCCTGTCCCAACTCTTTTGAAACATGTTGCAGGCATCAAATTGAAAATGTTTGAATATTTGCAAAAAAACAACCAAGTTTATCCATCTGAACATTAAATATATTGCCTTTGTGGTTTACACTGGGGTTGTACACTAAGATGGTCATTATTGCGAAATAAACCACTCCAGGGTCACTCAGAATGCATCTGTGGTTTTTGCAATAATGAATGGCTTGTTATAATGAGTTCACTCAGGTAAAAAATTATTACCTGTCCGAATCCTCATTACATTCAGAAGATTTATCCAAATGCAAGGTAACCTTATGTTTCCTGTCTGGAGAGAGTAAAACAAGTTTAAATATCTTACCTAGTTAAAGAACATTTGATCAGTATTAGAAAGTCAACCAGAGAAAACAGAAATATGTTCTTTGTAGCACGTACCCACTTTATCTTCTGGTTCAGCTTGATCACCATATAATCTAAAAAAAGCCTCGATTCTAGTTTTATCCATTTCCCAGTTCCGCTCATTTCTTTCCTCATTGTCATTGTCTGACTTTATCTTGAATGACTCTTCACCAGTCAAGTCCCAGTCATATTCACTTAAGAATAGGTAGTCATCATCCATCAGCAGTGCTGAGGATCCCAGTTCCTCAGTTATTATACGTTTGGTATCTATTACATGAACTGAAGCCTCTGAGGATGATTTTTCTTGGTCTTTTATGGCAGAATCTAATTGGACAACTTCTGTGCAACAATTTAGCTCTGTATTGACTGTATTGGATTCCTCATCATGTGAAATAGAACTTGTAGTTCTGAGTTCTTCTTCCTCCATATCATAGAATAATAAACTTCCTATAGCTTGTTTCTCATGACTGTTTGCATTTCCTTGCGCTGTATCTGGACAGATGCAATCAATATCATCATCTTTGCTTTCCATGTCCTCAGCTGAGTAGTTTAACTTTATAGCATTGTTCATTTCCTCTTCCTGCCTCACTGATGTGAAACAAACAGTTTCTTCTTGGTTTGTGCTTTGATCATCACTATTACTAATACAGACTTCTAGATTAATTATATCACTTAAATTTCCAGCATCCTCATTATTCTTGGCATCTTCCACTGTCATTCTATCGTTTGGTACCTGGACATTCTGTTCATCAAAGCTACATCTCTGTAACAAATTGAAGTCTGCTGATGCTAATATAATCTTAACTTTGGGATCCTTATTCACATAATTGTGATCCAGGGCAGGAATTTCTTTATTTTGCAGGTTCACATTTTGTACATGGGAGACATCTTGCGTCTTGTTTGTGCTGAGCTGATCACTAGAGCTAATGTCTGTGAGAGTAAAATGATGAGCTGTAGCATTTTCATAAGGCTCTTCAAATTCACATTGTGATAAATCTGAGGGATAATCCGCAAGGCTTTCCTCAACTTGTTCTTGGTCTTCTTCTGTAAATTCTTTCATGTAATTTTTAACAAACAAATTGTCAGCAATATTTGGACTCATTGCATGAACTGATTCGTTTATGTTGCTAACAGATTCACACTCGGAGGTTTGTTTTTTTGTACAGTAATACTCTGGTAATATGTCATCTGATTCAGTTGACATCTCTTCTGGGGTTTGACTTTCACTAGATGTTAGAAGTGAAGAATGTGGCTTAAATTCTACATTATACAATTCCATATGTTCCTCCACTGTAGTATCCTTTTTATCTCCTGTTATGCAAAATCCAGTGAATGGTCCAGATCTAGAAACACCTGCTGCTAAGTCACTTTGCATATTCCCTTTCGCAGCAGAATATTTTTCTTGTTCTTTCATCAAAATGTTTACAAACTGATCTTTATCTATTTCATGAGAGGGGCAAAATGTAGACTCTGTGTTGATCGTGAATGAATTAGTTGACTCGCACTCATTGTTATCAGAGCTTGCTTCACTCTCTTCCGATTTATGAATATTTGTGAAGCTCTCGATGGAACTTTGCTCTGATGCATTGCAGGATTTACTAGCACCATTCATTTCATCCATGTGTGTGCCCATAAATAGCTGTGTTCCCTCACCTGATTGTAGATCCTCAAAATCTATGTCAAACTCTAAAAGAGACATAAAAATATGCAAAATATATACTGTTATTAATAAAATATATAATACATTTGAATGGTTTATTAACTTGATCTTCTTGTATTTTTTGTTTTCTACAACCTTTATGGGTTTGCCTAAAGAAGTCTTCAGAGCTTTTTCCAATAATGAAGTTAAAATGTGATTCACAGAATCACAAACATCACATTTCATAATAAAATGTAATACTATTAACCTAAAACAATATAATTCTATAACTAATATTACAAATGATATAAATGATTAAACGATTATAAATTATAAAACTTCATACAGAAATAATCTCCAAATCAAAGTCATCAACCTTACTAGATCCCTTACCCACATCATACCTATCTCATATTGCTTTAAATTACTGCAGCTTTTGATACCAATGGTCACTCTATTCTTCTTCATAGACTAGAGAATGTCCTGGATAAGATCCTACTTGTCGGAAGGTTATCAGTATGTTGTTTTAAAAGGAGACGCAGATGATCATCTTAATAAAGTTGAGGACTTTGTAATGGACATTGGACAATGGATGCTAAATAGCTTTCTCCTTCTTAACTCTGATAAAACACAAGTACACATTCTTGGACCACATTCAGCTAGAAATATGCTTTCTGATTTTTTAGTAACTTTGGATGATAGTTCAGTCATTCCCTGTAAAGCAGTAAAATATCTTGGTGTTATTATTGACTCCAGTCTTTCATTTGAAGCTCATGTAGATAACATTACCAGGATAGCCTTCTTTCATCTTAGAAACATTGCTAAGATAAGAAATACACTGACACTCCATAATCCTGAAGCACTTATTCATGCCGGTGTTAGATTCTCTTCTGAGACTGGTTCCTCTCAAGGTTTATTTCTCTTATTATCATAGGGAATATTTCCTTGCCACTGTCACCGTCCAGTTTGCCCATTGGGGGAAAATTATCCTTATTAAATTTCATATTTATATATTGTATATGATTTCTGTAAAGCTGCTTTTTGTAAAAAATTCTATATAAATGAAACAGAATTGAATTGAATTTTAATTTGAATGAAACTGCACAATTCTTACCTGAAAATGAATCCTTAAGCAAATCTTCAATGTTGT
>JAOUQV010000026.1:3382500-3394919 GCA_028565295.1 Aspidoras spilotus | reverse complement strand
TGTGTGCAGCTGAATACCAGAGAAACGGTACATCCTCTTACAGGAACTGGAAAATCTGTTCATGCATGCTGCAAAAACAGCCCGCAAACATGTAATTTCACCAACTTGCAGGTGTTTAGCTTTATATTCCCCATTTTTATAGTCAAACATGTGTTATCATATATAAATAAAACATTTTTGGATAGATTTACTTCCACATAGCTTTCTGGTCTGGCAAAATAAACTTTGCATATTCTCTTTCGCAGCAGAACATTTTTCTTGTTCTTTCATCAAAATGTTTACAGACTGATCTTTATCTATTTCATGAGAGGGGCAAAATGTAGACTCTGTGTTGATCGTGAATGAATTAGTTGACTCACACTCATTGTTATCAGAGCTTGCTTCACTCTCTTCCAATTTATGAATATTTGTGAAGCTCTCGATGGAACTTTGCTCTGATGCATTGCAGAGTTTACTAGCACCATTCATTTCATCCATGTGTGCACCCATAAATAGCTGTGTTCCCTCACCTGATTGTAGATCCTCAAAATCTATGTCAAACTCTAAAAGAGACATAAAAATATGCAAAATATATACTGTTATTAATAAAATATATAATACATTTGAATGGTTTATTAACTTGATCTTCTTGTATTTTTTGTTTTCTACAACCTTTATGGGTTTGCCTAAAGAAGTCTTCAGGCGTTTAGAGCTTTTTCCAATAATGAAGTTAAAATGTGATTCACAGAATCACAAACAACACATTTCATAATAAAATGTAATACTATTAACCTAAAACAATATAATTCTATAAATAAAATTCTGGCAAAATAAACATGGGGACATGTGGGGACACACAGGGGGACAATATTTGAATAATATTAATCAGGGGCTTACTTTGGAACAGCTCATAGAATCAAAGAAATGTAAAAAATGTCCAGGTTTTTGTTCATAGGTCATTTAAGGTGATACTGATGACTTGTTTTCAGGTCAACTTCTACTGGATAGTGACTGCTGACTCCTAATGCCTAAAAATAATTGCCATTTGGCAATTAGTATTTTATTTTGAAGCAACCTATAACTTATTAAATATCTCTTGTTCAATTAAACCAAACTCCCTCTTGAAGTTGAAAGGTTGTGCTGAGTCTGGAACAATGGCAGAAATTAGTGTATTTCCATGTGCAAAAAGTAAAGCTAAACCATAAACTAATGCTAAGTCCAGTCTATACCCTTTCTAGATAAATCTAGTTTGTGAACAAGTACTAGGGTAATTTTTAAATTGAAGCAAGAAAACTACTGGGCAAATAAGAGTATAAAAATATATATAATAATCAGTAAGGGCTATGAAAATAGCAGTGTAGTTATTACTGAGTATCTTTTCTTTTTGTTTTACAAATAAGGCGACTGACTATAGTTTTATAATTGACTATCCATTATAATTCTAAGAAAAATATAAATCCTGAATATTTTGGCTGTATGTAAGACTTCCAGGAAATTACAGTGTAATTATTTCTTTTAGCTGAATAAAAGTTCATTTTGGAACAAGTAAGCTATTATATATATATTTTTTTTTTCCAACGCAAATTACTTTGACTTTAGTTGCAAGTGGTGAAATGAACCGCTTTCGATAAGTAACAGGACAGCACATACAATTTTACAGTAAAGACCATGCTTTTATAAGGTTTTGGATAGATCACACAGGAAATATCGTGAAAGGACTGTGGGAGGGACAGTTTTGTTGGTGTGTGAATGTGTGTGATTGTGTACTTTGTGCTATGTCAGTTATTCTGCACAGTGCAGCTACAGCTAGTTAAAAAGAGGGACTGAGTATTATATAATGGCCATTCAGTGTCATCAAGTCCTTGGACCTTTTTTGCTCTGTGGAATATTTAAGTTACAATTACACCATTGAAATTACTTCTGTCAGACATTTTAATTCCAAACACAGTTTTTTTAATTCAACCAAGGTCTATACATTTGAATTTAAGAATATAATAGTTTCACTATTTTTAAATGTATATGTTGTTTTCATCTAGAAAAAATAAGAATAAAAAAGCATGAATACAAAGTAAACATTATTATGTGGTAAGGATTAGTGACCTTACTCTTTAAATACTTCTTAAACATTTAAGAACATTTTAAACACTTCTTAAAAATGAGCTAAAACTAATTGACCTATGGACACATGTAAATAACTTCATACTTTATTCTACATACTACACAGTCTGTGCAAAACTTACTAGCATTATTCATGGTGTATTTGGTAATATCATAATAAACATATCTTACATAAATATATGATATACAACCAATAAATATCCGCCAAAACCTAATGCATGTGAATTAGATGGTGTTTGTCTCAGACAGGTCTGAAGCAGCCAGCATGTCTTGTGGATGTGGTCTGCATTAGATAGTTCTCCACTCTTTCCCCCACTGTTGAGTAAAGAACACGGAGATGCTCTCTGAATGATGAACAGTAGATCCAGATAGCGACCATTACTGCAAATAGCATCACCATAAAGAACAGACTCCAGCACAGAGTTCTACAAAAACCTTGCTGTGAGGAAAAAAAGAAACAATATTATTAGAGAGGGAATTATTCTGAGGTAAACTAGTTAAAAATTCTTTTACGGCAATGGATACCATCTTTTACTCAAAGAAATGCTTAATATATCTTAATATCACACAATGGCTGCCACTGGAAACTGTATTCCCTAAAGCTCATCACAGAACTGAAAGCAATCAATATAACCATTGCATTTGTTTCAAGTACTTAAGTTCTGTTTGTAGTTCTCTTTGGATATTTGATGCTTTTCCATAATGATAACTTCTAAGTTTGTAATTGCTTCAGCATATTTATATTAGCTGCTCAGAACATTACCTTGATTTTTCTGTTACATTGTGCTCTTGGATGTTTGCCATTGCTAATCTTGGATAAAACATTTTTCTGTAAAGTTGCTTTGGGACAATGCCCATTGTTAAGAGCGCTATATAAATAAAATTGCATTTCATTTAATTGCATTGTGTTTTTTGGGAACATTCTTTCCCTATTTGTGTAATTAAATAAACTGCAGTAGAGCTCATAGAAACTCCACAGAGATCTACAAACAGAACATAACTTTTACAGAACGTGCAGGTGATTGTGATGATGGCTAATAAGTACTATGTTAAACATGGTGGTGATGGTATCTTGGTATAAGTCATAATTTTCCTACCCTTTGTGTGCTATCGCGAGAACTTATTGTATTCAGCTCTTTGCGTAACTGAGCCAGACGAGTCTGATAACTGTAGCACTCCTGCTCCAACACCTCCAGCTCAGCTTTCAGCTCCAAACACTAGCACAATAAATAAGACAACACACATATCAGACAGCATTTAATGCTATAATATAAAACTGTTATAATATTTAATATAAAAATATTATATATTCCTCACAATTAAGGTTGACTTAGTTATTGTCATTTCAGCTAAAAAAAGTAAACCTGAAATGAAATAATGGCAGGACCACAGTGCCAACACAACAGTAGTGCAAAGACTAACAATAAAAATAAAATATGCATACAACTCAGTATAACACACGGGACAGTGTAGCACTGACCAGAACAGTATTAATGTGGAATATATTACATATACATTAATAAAGTTTTGGTCCATTCTGCATAGCGTAGTTATATACTTTCCAATGGTGATGCATTCTATGAAAACATAAAAACGCAGAGTGGTTTTGACTTCTTTCTGAAAAGCAAGATGTTAAAAAGCCTCTGGGCTGGACTGGATGCTGGGAACTGTCAAAGAAGCTGGACCGTTTATTGATGCACAGCATTTAGAACTGATACTTCACTTTAGAAATAGATTCTTGGCAAGTGAATTAATGTAATCTGATTTACTTAGTGTTAGTTACTAGAATATTGCACAATATTTTAATTCTTTCAGTAACTTTATCAGTCCAGAGTTTATTTCTTTTTCCTTAAATTGGTTAAGTTGATTGGTTAGTAAGATGTATGATTTATTTATACAAGTAATGTTATATTTAACTAATTGTATTATGTTGGCCCTGTGTAAACCACAAGCTACCACTGATTTACAGTGTAATTTTTTTTTGTTGCTAAGTTTAAAATAATCAATAGATTCAGTGAGTATTAATAGTAAAGCAGGTTTGAGGTTGAGTATATGCCTCCAGAGAGTTTTCATACCTCCCTTTCCTTAATGTCGAGTCTCTGCTCAGTCTGATAGAGCTGATCAGTGATGCTGTTATCCATCCCAAAAAACTGAAAAGACGCCTGTCTCTCCTTCTGCAGATCTGAAATATTACTCCAGGATCCCACATTTTCTGAGTAAGTTAACCAGAATTAGAAACGATAAATTTGCTCATGCAGTAAAAATAAAAATTTAGCAAACATAAAATACTGGCAGAATTTATAGTAATTGTAAATATAGTTTGTGAAGTTATATGATTTAAGCAAAATCTATCACAGTAAGGTTAATTAACTTGATAATAATTAGTGAAAGGTACCTGTGACACTGTCTAGCTGTTCTCTCAGGGTCTGGTTGTCCTGCTCTAGCAAAATGACAGCGGAGCGGAGCTCTGCATCATCCTGCTGCAGAATATCACAGTGAACTTTGATTGACTTCTCCTGCTCCCTGGATCTCTGCTCAAAACACATATGCACATATTTATTATTTCAATTCGTATATATTGCACGTTTCTCAGGTGTGTATTATTTATTGCTAATCAAAAGAGAAATGAATGACTAGAGTGACTGATGTGTAAAACCCTGTGCAATTGCCCTGAAATCAGCATTCACATGATAACTGTTTTATCTCAATATTGACACCAATAGACCAATGTTTTTATCCAATTTACTGCTTTATACTGGTTAAGTGGTGGATCCTGGAAACACTGTTCTTTTAAACTTGTGGGAGGTGAGGGAAGATGGATGCAATGCTACACACACATTCAAAGACATGGACAAATAAGCAAACTCAATCCACCTATCAATATGTCAAGTGAGACAAAACTAGATAACTTGTAAGAAGCTACTTATACAAACCCGATTCCAAAACAGTCAAATTTTATATTTTATTCAGAATAGAACATAGATGACATTTCAAATGTTTAAACTAAGAAAATGTATCATTTAAAGAGAAAAATTAGGTGATTTTAGATTTTGTGACAACAACACATCTCAAAAAGTTGGAACAAGGCCATGTTTACCATTGTGAGACATCCCCTTTTCTTTTTAATACAGTATATAAACATCTGGAGTCAAGTTGTTCAAGACGTGGGATAGGAATGTTAACCCATTCTTGTCTAATGTAGGATTCTAGTTGCTGAACTGTCTTAGGTCTTTTGTCTTCCATTTTATGATGCACCAAATGTTTTCTATGGGTAAAGGTTCAGTACCCGGACTCTTCTTCTACACAGCCATGATGCTGTAATTGATGCAGTATGTGGTTTGGCAATGGCATGTTGGAAAATGTTAGGTCTTTCCTGAAAGAGACATCGTCTGGATGGGAGCATATGTTGCTCTAGAACCTGGATATACCTTTCAGTATTGATGGTGTCCTTCCAGATGTGTAAGCTGCCCTAATGCAACTCTATACTATCAGAGATGCAGACTTCTGAACTGAGCACTGAGCACTGATAACAACTTGGGTCGCCCTTCTTCTCTTTAGTCCAAATGACATAATGAGCTTCAAATTTTAATTCATCTTACCACAGAACAGTTTTCCACTTTGCTACAATCCATTTTAAATGAGACTTGCACCGGAGAAGAAGTCTGCGCTTCTGGATTTTGTTTGTTTCTTCTTTGAAATATAGGGTTTTAGCTGGCAACGGCAGATGGCACAGTGAATTGTGTTCACAGATAATGTTCTCTGGAAATTCACTGTCAAACTCCTTTCTGATATCTTTGTCAGTGCAGAAATAGGGGGATTGGTTATCCTTTTCCTATCATTACTTCTGAGAGCCACTGGTTGTGGTTTTTCCAGCCTTTTATTTCCCATTCCCAACTTTTTGAGATGTGTTGCTGTCACGGAATTTCAAATGAGCCAATATTTAGCATGTTTCAAATTGTCTTATTTCCAACATTAATTTGTTGTCTATGTTCTATTGTGAATACAATATCAGTTTTTAAAATTTGTAAATTATTGCGTTCTATTTTTATTTACAACTTGTACTTTGTCTCAACTTTTTTTGTAATCGGGTTTGTATTTTACTGGCTTTGGTAAGTGTTTAATCTGGCTAGACGTGTTCTGGGCCTGTGTTCTAACCTGTAGCTGATTCTGTAACTGTCGAAGCTGATCAGTGCACTGATCCTGACTCCTCTTTAGCATGCTGTAGCTCTCACTCAGCTCCTCATACAGACTTTGCCATCGTACTGACTCTGCCTGAGCCACCTGTAGAGCCTCCTAATGGAAAGATAATGTTTGCATAAGTTGAGGAATATGATACAAATGATCTTGTCTACAAATAAGAATTAAACTTTACTGCCTCTTCATTGTCTTCTCTTACTTGCAGGTTTTGTAGCTTGCTCTGGGTTTCTGATTTCTCCCCTGTAGCCCTCTGAATGGCCTCCAATGCCTTTTTTTCATACTCATCCTTCTGTTTCTCCATATTTAATACCACTTTATTTAGACCGTCCTGAGGAACCTTCTAAAAATACAATGCAATGGCTTATTTTAAAAAAGCATGTTTTCTTACTGGACGCATCACTGTGATTGGTATGTTTACAGAGAACTGACTGATATTATGATGCAATTATTTGTGTATTTCTATATTCATTCTGTGAACTTAAAAACTAATCCAACCTTCATGCATAGCTGTAGCTGAGCCTCCAGTGTCTTGATCTTGTTCTTCAGCAGATCTTCATCACAGCGAGTCTGTGGGAGGAAAAGGAAATGCGGTGTGACACAGGCACAGCTAGACTGCTTGCAGCTTGCTTTGAAGGTCACAGTGTATGCACTGTATAATTTACCAAGCTTGGTGAACATATGAATGCAAAAAATAAGAAAAATAATATTTAAATGTAGATTTAAATACTCATCTATATTGGCAGCATTACGCATTTAGTTTTTTTATCTGCCTAACTGTACACATCTGTATAAGTGTACATATAGATTACATATCAGATTATTATATTTCCAAACAAACATCTGGAGAGCTATAGGAGAAACTTTATTTCTACAGAGAAAGAAGTAATATTTAAACAAAGATAAGACACAGCACAAAGTGTGGGGTATTTGTTGCCCAACACGCTATTACAGGGCTGAGTAAATACTGTTATTTTTTCCTACACTGAGAAGCAAACAGCCGGATATTTGCAAGCCACAAAATCCACTTGAATAAACTTCTGATAAACACAGCAGAGAAGGCAAAATAATGCACGTTTCCAGTGCATGTTTAAAATCAAATGATTAAATCAAGTGATTATAATCACTGTTTTAAATACAATGCATTTCATTTTTGTAAAATTGAGACAAATAAACAAAAATAATCAGTACAAATGACCGGAATGTTGATGAAATTCATTAGTTCATTCATTTTCTATTCCCGCTTAATCCTAGTTTTAGGGTCAGGGATTAGCCGGTGCCCACAAAGCAAATCTGAGCGCAAGGGCAGGAACAACCCTAGACAGCGCCAATCCATCATTGGGTGCACACAATCACTTACATATTCACACACTAACTGACAATTTAGAGACACCAATTAACCTATCATCCATATCTTTGTAATCCAGAAGGAAACCAGAGTACCAAAAAAAAACCTGATCAAACACGGAGTACCTTCCATAGGAGCTCAGAGGAATTCAGTAGTGCAGAGGTACTCTTCTGTAAAGCTGTCAGCTTCATTTTCAGAGCCTTCTCTCTATACAATGCATCCTGCACATGAGATAAATCACAAGGGGCATATTATGTCAGATTATTGATTTGTCAGCTCAAATGAGTAAATACTCAAAAATGAGCTCAAATGAATACAGTAATTGCACTCTTTTTACACTTCTTTATCACTCTTCAGAAAATGATCATGCAATACAAACCTATTGGAGAAGCTAGAGCGCATGATGTCACAGACAGATCAAAGAAAGAATGTACATCTCAGCCAAGCTCTCATTTTTTCTGTTTTTTTTTCACACAAACTCATCTCACATCTGCCTATTTTTACATAAAATACCAATTTGCCTTTATTTTAAAGAAATACTTGTTCCTTCTTACATTTTTACTTTTAAATGTCTTTTGTTAAGCCAAATGTAATTATTTTCTTTATATTAACTTCAGGAAATTGCAAATTTTGATTCCCTTAATAATTCACTTCATTCCAAAATGTATTTATCAATGATATGTATTATCTCATCAGACATAATTTTTTATAATTGTGTTAAACTATACAACATTAAACATTATTAATATTAAATTACCTCCAAATAAGTCGCCAACTGCTGAATATCCTAAAGGTGGCAGAAGGGGATAAGTAGACACATTTAATCAAAATCAAATGTGTGATAGAATTTTACAATTGTTGCTATCATGTGATTTTAAAAAAAATATCTTACCTCATATCTGACAGTTGCTGTGCCTTCACTATGAGAAAAAGAAAAGGTGACTGAATCTGTACATTAAACCTAGTGACATTACTAAAAACTAAACCTGGGACACTGTGTAAAATAAAATCTGAATGCAATGGTCTAGGGGCAGCATGATGGCACAGTGACATTGTTGTCGCCTAACAATAAGGTGCACAATGTGGTTTAACATTGTCTTGCTAAAATATGCAAGATAGTGTGTAACCTGCCTATGCCATGGGCACTAATAAAAACACATACCCTTAGAGATGCATGCATTTAGGCTGTACATTGATATCAAACTGAACAAAACATCCAGGGTTTCCGGACAACAACAATTTCCCATTTTGCCTCAGTTTATGTTAAATGAGCTTTGTTCCATAGAAGAGGGCATTGTTACAGACAGCCTTAACCTTTCATGGCAAAGTTCACAGATTTCTGGCATGTATAAATATTAAATGTCTGACTTTTATTAATTTATATGTATTGTATGTCCTATTGCGAATTAATTATTGTTTCATGGGATTTGCAAATCATTGTATTCTGACATTTTAAAAAGCATGGCAACTTTTTTTGAATTGGTACTTTAAATGAATGCCATAAATAACCTGAAGGAGGATTACTTACTCAGTCTGCACACTTGCCGTGTGTAGTGTCCTGTGGTTGTTTGTGAGCTGAGTGATGTCTGTAAGGAGGGCTACGAGAAACAAAATGGACTCACATGAGCTAGGCATTTCACTTAGAATGTGTTCAACATGTAGGCTTTGTGATAAAGGCTACTTGCCTCGTTCTTTCTTTGCTTTTTCTCTTTGATGAAGTGAGTCGAGAACAGCTGTAACTCTGTCATGCCTTAATGCATTTTCATTATTTGCTGCCTGTGAGGTTAATATAAACACAATTCATATGTGTTACTCATAAAACAATTAAATGTATGTAAAATGTTATTGTGAGATACTATAGTGCAAATTCCACATAATGTAAGCAATTTTTTATTTTAATTGAAAATATTATATAATAGATAACATATTACTAATAAAGTATGTACTGATATGGCATAGGTGTCTGCAGTGTCAGGGCTTTTTAACAGCCTGGAAAAGTTGTTATATTATATTTCTTGCTGTAGGAGACACTTGATTAGAGAAATTTTGTGTTATAGGACAGTTAAAGCGGATCCAATTGTGAGTGCTAAAAAGGTATTGAGTGAGAAGAGAAAAAATTGTACTCAGTGGAGTTCAATTATTCATTTAATCCAATTGATTATTTATTTATTGAGTTTATTATACAGTATATGTTGTGATGAGTATAAATGAAAACTAGCCACTAAATGATAACCAGCACCGAAAACTAGTAAACTACACCTGGCCCAATAGCGTTGAGTGGAGAGATGAATGAAACTTCAGTAGGTATGAAAATGACTAGGCAGCTCCGAGATTTAAGCTTCCAGGAGTAAGACACTGGATGTAAACAAAATGCATTGTACTGGCAAGATAAGGAAGCATAAATGTAAGGCAGGGAAAATAGTCACATCAAGCCTACATTTGTCCATAAACTATTACCTTGGTGCAATCCAATACCTCGCTAACAACAAACAGCATTCATAAAACAAACTGTGTGACAACGATGCTCGGCTTAAATAGGCATCACCAAGGTGTTTCCGTTTGACCGTGATGAGCACAAAGTTGCTAAAGCAGTAGACAATAATTCTTTGGATACTTGGAAAAAAATGTATATTTATATAAATATATAAGATTTATATTTGCTATAATAAATAATGTTGATGTTTAACGGTGATAAAAGGGGGAAAATAATTTAAGATATTAAAATGTCTAAGATTTCTTAGTGCAAAGATGTACGAATGATAGTTCCATGGAAGTTAATTTAATCAGAATGTGATGTTAGAGGAAACTTTGAATCAGAACACAACAAATCCACCCATATGTTCCAACAACATTTAATCTCACAGAAAGGCTATACAATTAGAATCCATGTGTGTGTATTTTCTTGTTCACCTGCTTAATGGGGTTGCTTTTTAGACGCTTGTATGACGTAGACATTTGTGTCACATAAACTCTCTCTTGTGCAAGGTTACGTCTTGAACGTGCAGATAACAGAATGCTCCCACTGCAGTCAGCTGGTCGTCTCTTTGAAAATTCATCCTGCCGTTTGCGCTGTAGTTCATTCTTAATCCATTTTCCATCTTCATCTCTGGTTGGACTTCTGCATGTTGTTATATTGTTTCTGTCCCCAAGATTCCTGTGCATTACAGCACGCTTTTCTAATTTTATATCATAGTCGCACTGTTGAATTGTGTTGTCATCATGAGGGATCATTGTAGCTTAGCTGGAAGGAATCTAGTACTTTGATGCTTTACAGCATGTGATATGGTGGTTTTCTCAGCTTTGTATGTGTATCTCAGTGACTGTGCAGACAAAGCTCCATTAAAATGATTTTAAATTTACCATTGGTTTTGTAGAAAGGATGTCAGGTTATACAACTCTGAAGTTTTTCTTGGTTAAGAGCACACACTTGTTGATCTTCACACAACTGCACACACATTCAAACCTTATTTAATTTGAATATCAAGACTTTTTAATAGAAAGAAGCTTACTTTTAAAACAAGTATTAATTTTATGTCTCTTATGAAATAGAAACTCTTAATTCATAGAGTATGTAACAAAACCTTAGCAATAAATACACAAATGAATGACAAGTATTACAATAAATGATTAGGTGAAAAAACATGTTTTAGGCCCCGCCCCACTAAAGGTTACAGTACCTCATCCACTGCACATATACATTTATTTAGATAATACTATAAAGTTCACATATACTCCTCTGGAATGATATACAACATTTTCCTTTTTATTTTCTCAGCATGTAGCAATTTAACGAACAACCAATGGTGTTTTGAATTTGCTTACACTGACATCCACTTCATAACTGATAACTGTACTGATACATATACGACAGCATAGAAGAAGCAAACTTATAAAATATTTATAGTAACTCTTTAGTACTGTACATTTTGATGAACATACCTGTTTCACGGGAGTACTGGAAATCATAGCAGTTCTGAAAAAAAGAGAGACCTGAGAAACTTTGCAGCTGAGAAAGTGAAAATAAATGCAAACAATAAAAGCGGTTTAACTTCTTCAGCCTTTGCTAGTTTACAGGAAGTAAGAGGAAGCACAAGGTCTTGCATGAGTTGCTCTATCTCTGCAGCCACCCATACTGAAAATGCTGCTGCATACGGATGGGCCTTTAGATTAGAAATGGCTCATGTGTTCATGTGTCATTACTCAACTGCTTGAAAGAGGCAGAACATTAGTACTGTTCCGATTCTAAGCATATTTGATTGAATAATAGCTTTAATTCTAAAATCAACAGGCATTAACTGCTAACAATAACATTTACAGAAACATCTCATTTAATAATATTTATTTTGTCTTTACACAAGGTAACATTCAAATATTACAAGTCAGGGGAAACTTGACTATATTATACAAAACATATTCATTCATTTATTTTCTATACTCACTAATTCCTTCTTTAGAGTCAAGAGAAAGATATATATATATCTTTCTATATATATGGACAATGAAACTGAAGCACCTGTCATTTTAGTGTGGGAGGTTTCATGGCTAAATTCGACAAGCCTAGTGGCCAAACATTGCACCAGTAAGAGCAGAGTGTGAAGGTTCAATTAGCGGGGTAAAAGCACAGTTTTGCTCAAAATATTGCAATGCACACAGCATTATAGGTGACATAGCAGAGTTCAAAAGAGGACGAATTGTTGGTGCATGTCTTGCTGGAGCATCTGTGACCAAGACAGCAAGTCTTTGTGATGTATCAGGAGCCACTTTGGGGTGTTTTGGAGGA
>JAOUQV010000026.1:3372350-3382400 GCA_028565295.1 Aspidoras spilotus | reverse complement strand
AGTCAGGAAACGTTTTCCTCCACCAGCATCACGTAGTGACCTGGCCACTATCCTGCAAGAAGAATGGCTCAAATCCCCTCTGACCACTGTGCAAGACTTGTATGTGTCATTCCCAAGAGGAATTGACGCTGTATTTGGCTGCAAAAGGAGTGGTCTAAAAGCAGGTGTTTCAGTGTCATTGTCTAACCCCTGTATATATATGTATATATATATATATATATGTATATATATATATATATATATATACATATATATATATATATATGGATGAACTTGACTGGCTTGACCTTACCCTATAGAGCATCTTTGGAATGTATTAGAGTGGAGACTGAGAGCCAGACCTTCTCATCCAACATCACTGTGTAACCTTACAAATGTGTTTCTTGAAGAATGGTCAAAGATTCCCATAAACACTGGACATGTGGACAGCCTTCCCCGAAGAGTTGAAGCTGTTGTAGCTGCAAACGGTGGACCGACGTCATATTGAACCCTATGAATTATCATGATTTGGGGTGCGATTTTATTCAGTAGAACAATGAAGCTTCAGGATGTGCGTAATGGATACGGAAATAGTAAATAATCCCGTTTATAACTGTGTGCTATATATAAAACAGCAAAACTATGTAGACTATTATTAGACCTTAAGTTAGACCGTACACAAGACACTGTGAAGAAGCCTGTGCTTAAAATATCATTCACATTTTATTTACACACAGCAAGAAGATCCCGGGTTTGAGCCCCAGGTGGGGGGCTCTGTGTAGAGTTTGAATGTTCTCCCTGTGTTTGTGCGGGTTTCTCAGGGTGCTCCAGTTTCCTCCTGCATTCCAAGGACATGTATGATAGGTTAATTGGTGTCTCAAAATTGCCCGTTAGTGTGTGATTGTGTGTGTGCGCACCCTTTTATGGTGCCCTATGTATGCTTGTTCCTGCCTTTGCGCCCAGAGTTGCCGGGTGGAAACCGGCTTCCCTGTGACGTAGGGTTGCCAGGTACAGGCGGTGAAAAACCCGACACTTTGCTTTTCCTATGCGAGAGTATGGGTGCTAAATGTGCTCACTTTCTATGCGAGAAAGTCGGGGAGGCGGTGGGATGCTAACGGTGTTTGCTTTTTATGCGGGGGGAGAAGGAGGGTAGAAAACTGCAACATTTCTAATGTTCCAGGAAAACCGGGACACATGGCAACCCTACTGTGACCCTAAAACTAGGTATAAGCAGGTATAGAGAATGAATAAATGAATGTTTGGCACTTCGTTTGGACACTAACTCTAATGTAGTACAATACAGGATTTTACTGGATACAGTATACTGTCCCTATGCTACAATAACATTTGATTAATGCTTTGCTGACCGTTGAACTGTGTGAGGTTTATAAGACCTTAAAAGGGAAGCCTGATTTTTGCCTTTATTTATTGTTATTCTTTATATTTACAGTATTTTTTATCTGTTATTTCTTCTGCTATCTGCTTGTATAATTTATGTAGATACAATTATACCCATACATATTCTCTGTATGTTTTGAAATAAAACAGAAAAAACTAAATTACAAAAATTACAACTCAACCACGTGATTAATATTGGCACGTGTGATGGTTTGTGAATTATGCGCCATTTTGGTCTAAACAATACGTATAGTGTATATCGTGTAAATAGCCCCCCCTGCAGCTCGGTAGCGTTGCATTAAGGACCCGGATGTGATTGAAGGCGTTTATGTGCAATCTCGCGAGATTACGTGTGAGATTTTGGTAGCACCCTTACTGCCATCAGAAGGGCATAGCGAGGCTGTGGAGCGTCTTCTATAAGATTTTTGGTCTGGGTTATTGCCCTTCCTTGCTACAGATATGCTGTCCAGATTTGTTATAGTTTCAGGTTGGTCACGTTAAAGAAAAATAATATATTACTAACGTTGTTGCTTTAGTTTTTTTATTCTGTTAACCTTAAAATATAGTGAATGTGAAGTTGAAGGGTAAGAGAGGAGGCCTGGATTTGCTAACTGGCTAACACTTGCTGTCTGAATGAATGACTCGGTGTGTTTGCGGTATATAAATACGTGCACGGATATTTCAGCGGGACTTTAAAAAACCCTGTATATTTTTGTTGACATCTTTCTTCTTACCAAGATAATGAATTAGCTGTTAGCGTAAACATGCAGTGTCGTCAGTTTTCCAAACAGATGTCCTTCATTTAGTTCAAGTACAAACCCGACAACTACGTATGTAATCAGTTAACACTCTGACGTGCACTGTTTATATACTGTTATACACTGTGTACTGGATGTAGACTTTATGATGTGCGACGGTTTAAAGAAGGAGCAATCGTATAGCTTTTACGGAATGAAGCCCATTCAAGGCTAAGCATTTCTGACCTGTGTATGATTGCCTGTGATTGTGATCAATTAATAAAGAGTAAATAATTAATAACAGTAGAACTAATCTATGCAACTCGTGGAAGAGACAGGTAAAGTGTAAGATACAGACGTTAACAGCTGAGTTTATCTTATGATGCAACTATTTTTCAACGTATTGTAACGAAACTCATACATTTCTTCATACCCAGCTGTTCATCAGAGTCATTTTGAAGTAACTATATTGTTGAAAATAACATTGACATACTGATTCATATCTGTTCTCTCTCTCCAGGTTCTGTCCTGAAAAACACTGCTTCCATTGGACCTTGGTATTTATTTTTTGAATCAATGATTTCCACTCTGTCAGAAATGCTTTGTTATAAACCTAAAATCTGTATACAAATTAAAAGTGCTACCTTTTTGTTCTACGTTTTCTAATTTTTTGAACACCTTTTCAGTATGGTCCAGGCCTCCCGTAAGCTCCACTCGTCTCCACAGAGCCTGGCCCCTATGCCCCCACTGCCTGAGAAGGGAGGAAAAGTCCGCCATGGAATTTTTCCAGAAGAGTTCTTTACAATGCTGTACCCAAAGACTGGTGTCACAGGTAACAATATTTTTGGCTAATTTCTCTACAATGGACAATTCAAAAAGCACACACATTAATTATTATCCAGTGGTTAACTAGATGTTACCACGACAGTTAGATGTTGTAAATTAGAAAAACCCTACAAAACATCCCATCGTATTGGAATTCGTACTCATTAGCTTAGTGTAGATTCTCAGCCATAGTTTATGGAGTGGTGCCATGTAGCATGGAGACTCATTATCTGATGTAAACAGGGTTGCGTCTGTAAACTTTGAATCTTGTGCATGTTCAAGGACCTGTTTTTGATTCAACAGCATACAAATTATTTGTTTGTAAATAGCAATAAGCCTCTTTTACCAAGCGTTCTTCATTTTTTTTTTTACCAGTGTAAACAATATGTATGCAGATGTAATGTTGATGTAATAATCACTATAAATGTGTATAGCACTACTGTGCCTTATGCCAAGACACTCTTCTTTTTCAGGACCTTACATGCTTGGCACTGGTCTACTCCTATACTTGCTCTCTAAGGAGATCTATGTCATCAACCATGAGACCATCGCTGCAGCTTCAATTGGTGCAGTGTTTATTTATGGTGTCAAGAAGTTTGGGCCTTCTGTAGCAGCTTTTGCAGACAAATTGAACGAGGTGGGTTTTCTTGGTAGGTCATGCAGTTAAGTGTGCTTACTTCATATTGACCAGGTTGGTCATATATCCTATGATGCACATAATTCTTAGTAATCAGCAGTGGAAGATTCTGAATGAGCTCACTTGCCTAACTGAGCTGAGCTTGATGGGTACATGATGGTTAATCGAGCTGTGGTCAAGCAACAAGTCTAGGGATGTGATTTCTTTGACCAGTTCTATGGCATATGTAGTTCAACAATTTTGTTTTCATTTTGCCCTACATAGTTTTTGTTTTTGTCTGCACTATTTACTCTTTGAGCCCACAAAGGAAAAAGGTGTATATATCGAGAGTCAGGATACTATACTGTACAGTCTAACGGTACTGACCATTTTTAACAGATAAAACGCATTAATTAACAGATAACATTTATAAAATGGTGTTGCTAGACCTGCAGCCTGGATGTCTCAGAAAAAGCATGCAGTGTTCAGCTCCCTGGGGCTGGAACATCTGACAAGAGATTGGGATGTTTAGTCAGATTATCACCACTCAGCATATCTGTGAAGCCAGCCATTATAATACATTTCGAGCAAGATAGTAAAATGCATCAGTGTGTACTGCTAAATTGTCAGTTTATATGCCTGCTCATCAAGTTTCTGTATGATGGGCTAGATGTACTGCTGAAATGCAACTAAGCTTGATCTAGACGTAATGTAACGCATATAATTACAAACTTGTGATAAATCATTTGTGCCAATTCCCTGATCAGCATCACTGTAGTGTAGACATAAAGCTATAGCTTACCATTTGTAAACTGAAAACACAATTTCTTAAAAGAAATATTGTATTGAACGGGATTTTTGTAAAAATTACTTATTAAATACTTTATCTATTGTTTATTTGTGTTCCCACAAACTATTGGCTATTTTCTTTTCCTTATCCCTGCAGGAGAAAGTGTCAAAAATCCAGGAGGTAAAAGACCAGGCCATGGGCAGCCTCTCGGAAGCCATCGAGCAAGAAAAGAAGGAGCAGTGGAGAGTGGAAGGGAGGCACATGCTTTTTGATGCCAAGAGGGTGAGAAATTTGACAAGAGATGGGATGCTAAGTCAATTTATTCCTATCCCACATCTGTGCAGCCAACCATTGCACATACAGACTTCTCAACCCCATGCCCATCCCTTGCACCTATAGGCATATTACACATGAATTTTACAAACATGTCTCGAAATCACATTGCTTGCTTCAGTATGCCTTAGTTTTTTTTTAGCTTCATTTAGGTTTGGATGATTATAAAGTTAGTTTGTTACCTTGCTGATTATTACACACGTTTTGATCATTGTTGGTTGACCACTTATTTTTGAGGGCAGCAGTGGTCTTGAATTTACTCCATTTGTACACAATCGGTCTGACTCTAGATAGATTGAAGTCCAATAAGAGAGAAACTTTTGCAGCATGAACATCAACACTTTTTCTGAGGTCCTTAGCAATATTCTTTTTTCATGCCATGATGCACTTCCACAAACGTGTTGTGAAGAGCAAACTTTGATAGATCCAGATTCTATCAATAAAACACGGTGCCCACTCACACCCGATTCTTAACCCATTGATTGAAAACATCTGACTCTTATTCCACCTTCAAATTAACTACTAATCAGAGTTTCACATACTGTTGCCACTCACAAATATATAATATTGTATTATTTTATTCATTAGTCCCTTTTAAATATTTTTGTTAACAGAACAATGTGGCCATGCTGCTAGAAATCAACTACAGGGAGCGTCTACACATGGTCACTAATGAGGTGAAGAAAAGGCTTGATTATCAGTTGGCACTTCAGAACCTGCAGCGCCGCATGGAGCAAGAGCACATGGTCAACTGGGTGGAGCAGAATGTCATTAAGAGCATCACACCACAACAGGTACATCACTAGTTTTGTCCAGCTTGGAAAAGTGTTATGAAACCCTTTGCAGATTGTGGCTAAAGATAAGAGTATTGACAACAATTAAACATGGTACATGTGTAATTTATGATGTTCTGTTACTGTTACATACAAAGTGTGGTGTTGTCATTTTAATTTATCTGGCCCAAGTTAGAATGTTGTCTACAGTTAGCGTAAATTTTCAGCACAGGTTTGGATATTGATTGTGCATTATTAAGGATCTTTTAAAGCACAACTATTTAATAAAAAAAGCTTTCTCTAATTGCCACCATGGCTCATGTCAATAGATGGAGCCATTACATCACTGTAGAAAACAGTTACACTGATGCACTATGTTTGGACCCATGTTGAACCCCATGTTTTTTTTTTTTCTCTCTCTCTCTCTTTGATTTTCAGGAGAAGGAGAGTATTGCTAAATGCATCTCGGATCTGAAAGTTCTGGCTAAGGCCACTCAGGCCAAAGCCACTGTGTAACTTTTTGTTGATGAGCCTCTCCTACATCTATACAAGCCTCTTGCTATTCCTTATGGAAAAAAACTGTCCCGGTAGAGATGGTCTGGTATTGTCCTATAAGTGTATATAAACATCGAATAAAGTATTTGGTTATTCACTAAGCTGGCTTCTGTGCATTTAATCCAATACTGTGCTGTTTATGGGCAGTAATATGAATGATTGAATTATTGATATTCATCAGTAGCTGTGACATATCGGATCATAAATTCTGTAGCAAGCTCAGTAACGAGAAGGGTAAAGTTCCAAATGGCCTTTTTTTCGTGCGTCATCTTGGGCCTTCCGAGCAGCCTCGCAAAAAGGCGTTCCTAACCTTTGGACCTAGGATATAAAATTGGATTTTCCATTCCAGTGGCTTATAATATGTGATTTATCCTCTTGGAGCTCACTTCCTGTCTAGTCATACAGGTGCAGCTAGATTTACACCAGGGAATCAGCGGAACAACTTTTGGCAAATTTGTTGCTTTACCAGGATTATTAATGGCACATTAACTTTGGAAGTATACTGCTATCTCAGGTAATGTACTTTTACTGATTATTCTAACAATTTCTGGAGGTGATGTATGTTTGATGAACTAACATGTGATACATTTCTGTCGAACAGCAACGGTCATTGTCACGGACAGTGTGCTGCCTGGAATGTTTAAGTATGTAGTGTGGGTAGTGTAAAATAGAATTACTACATTACATCAATTGCTGGAATTTTCCATAAAGTGATATGCTACATAAATATAGATTTTTAAAACAAATGTTCATAATACAGTGGGAGGTGTACTAAAAATTGTTAGACGTAATATTACCTAATGATTGACATTATTTTACAATAGGTTTGCAAGTAGGCTAATCGTGTATGTATAAATTGTTCAGGGCGGCATGGTGGCGTAGTGACTAGTGCTGTTGCCTCACAGTAAGAAAGCCCCAGGTTTGATTACAGGTGTGCTGGCCTGGGTCGTTTCTGTGTGGAGTTTGCTCGTATATATATATAAGTATATATTATATATAAACATATATACTAAATGAATTGAAGATACCAAATTCCCCTGACTTGAATATGAATATAACATTAATTTTGAATTGAATTCTGTGTGGAGTTTGCTTGTTATCTCCGTGTCTGTGTTTGTTTACACTGACACTAAAATTACTTTTATTGCCTTATTCTTAGATTTTAAACGTTACTCCACACAGAAATGACCCAGGCCACCCCACCTGGTAATCAAACCTGGGGACCAGCTACAAAATTCATTCATTGTCATGGTCATGAAAATAACCACAGGTATTAAAATGTCCTAAGAGAATTTGTATACTGTAAAATGTAAGGTTACATGTGGTCATTCTGAGATTTGATACTGACCTGTAAATACACTATTTCCGAAAGTATTTGCTCACCCATCCAAATTATCTGAATCATGTGTTCCAATCACTTCCATTGCCACAGGTGTATGAATGCTTCAGCATACCGAGACAATTTGGACAATTCCACGCTCCCAACTTTGTGGGAATAGTTTGGAGCTGGCCCTGTCCTCTTGCAACATGACTGTGCACCAGTGCACAAATCAAGGTAGATAAAGACATGGGTGAGTCTAGTGTGGATGAACTTGACTGGTCTGCACAGAGTCCTGACCTTGACATCAGTGTGTGACCTCAAAAATGCACTTCTGGAAGAATGGTCAAAAATTGCCATAAGGACACTCCTCAAACTTGTGGACAAGTTTCCCAGAAGAGTTGAAGCTGTTCTTGCTGCAAAGGGTGGACTGATGTCATATGGAACTCTATTAATTAGATAATATGTGAGTCAAGGCAGGTGAGCGAATACTTTTGGAAAAATAGTGTATAATGGCATTTCTGTCTATATACACAAGCACTGCATATTAAATTAAATAAATGATAAGCAGTATATAAATATGAAGTTTAAAAAAGGATAATTTTGCCCATTGAGCAAGCTGGATGGCGACAGTGGCAAGGAAAAACTCCCTGACATGATAAGGAAGAAACCTTGAGAGGGACCAGACTCAGAAGAAAATCCCATCCTCGTTTGTGTTATAACTGAATTACAACATGAAAAAGTCTGTGAAGGAATGTAAAGAATTCACCATCAGTGTGTATCAGGCGGGTGTCAAAGTCAGTTACACCCAATTAGCAGCATGCATGTCACTGATATTATTTTGAACATTATTGTGGGTCATGTGTATTTAGGTCATGTGCTGTCAACTGACATACCTTATTTACATGTTCTAAGTATGTTGAATATGTTTTTCTCAGACTGATGGCTGTTTTGTAATAGGTGTGTGACATCAGAAAGGAATGATGTTCATGAACAACTACACTCCAGTCTCCCCTTCAAGGTATTCACTTAGCATAAATCTTAAACACACTAAGCCGGATGAACAATCACAGTCAAGCTTGGTCTGGTTACTGTTAAACTCTGCAGGGTTGCATTGGAATGGAAAAAAAATACCAATCTGGCAACCCAAGCCCCATGCTAATTGCTGTGCCTAGTGCTGTGAATTAAATAGAAATGTGAAATAATTTGTCTAGTTTTCTATTCAGGTCAAAAAGAGTCATTTCATAAATATAACCTTGAGCTTGAGACTGAGCATTTTTATGTATTACAGTCATTCACAGTCATTTGTTGGATTATTATTTGATGTATTCATTCCTCATACACATATTGCTTTGTGTGTATTTTGTAGAGGCTTCTCATCAGCTGCATCTTCTCAGAGATCTGATATGTCTCGACCCAGTGCAAAATCCATATATAGTGGGTAACTTTATATTTCCCTCAGTAGGCTAACAGTATTACTTCTGTCTGTGACTCCGTGTTTTCTGTTGCAACACAGTGCAAAGGAAAGAATATTTGGAGACCTTAAACAGGCAAGCAGATGGCTTTCAGTACAGAGTGGAGGTAAGCAGAAACAAGATAACACTTTAAGAACATTCTGAGGTAGCACGGTGGCACAGTGACTAGCGCCATTGCCTCACAGCAAGAATGTCTTGGGTTCGATCCTCGGGTGATTTATTCTGTGGAGTTTGCCCTGTATACACATGGTTTTCTTCTAGGTGCTCGGGTTTCCTCCTACAGTCAAAAACAAGTGGATTGTAAATATAAAAACACCCTATTGATTTTAGTGTGTTTTGTAAGATTTAATTCTGCATTAATCAGGCATTAGTCAGTAAAGAATACAAAATATTAAATAAAATTTTTCAGACCAATAAAAATCATGATAAAGGCAGCTGGGGTTTGCTAGAAAAACAAGTCTCAAAACCTACCAGCTAATTACAGTACAGTACTGTTAAAAAGTCTTAGTCTGTACATGCTGTAACGCAAAGATGCTTTAAAATTAAAATCACTATAGCGTGTCATAAACAGCAATAAATGAATGGAAATTAATATTTAGACCGCGTTATCTATAAGCAGTGCTCCAAGGTAATCGGTCATCATGAATCATATCATGATTACTGTACATCCATCGTGGTTTTGTCCTTACCTGCTTACAGCTGTTTCTCAATGGAAACCCTCAATGTCCCACTGCACAAACAAGATACTACTGCTATTTCTCTTTTTCTGCTGATCCTGACCTTGTCTCCTACACACTCTGATCCACCTGATAATCAACTTCCGGTCACATATAGTGGACCTGCACATTCTCACCACTACACACATTTATAGACGGTTTAATTAAGTTATACCCAAAATAAGGATGCAATTCCCTTCTGAGACTGGTTCTTCTCACAATTTTTCTTCCTCTGATCATCTCAGCCAGTTTTTCCCTGCCACTGCATGCTCATTAAGGATAAAAATGAACGTATATAAACTTCATGATTATATCCTGTATTTAATTTCTGTAAAGCTGCTTTGTGACAATGTTCCAGGCGCTATATGAATACAACTGAATTGAATTGAACTTATATACGACTGGGGCAGTCGTAGGCTTGTAGTTAAGGAACCAGCCTTGCGACCGGAGGGTCCCCAGTTTGATTCCAAGTAATGCCAAGTCACGGCTGAAGTGCCCTTGGGCAAGGCACCTAACCCCCAGTTGCTCCCCGGGC
>JAOUQV010000026.1:3249703-3260606 GCA_028565295.1 Aspidoras spilotus | reverse complement strand
TCCCAAGACGAATTGACGCTGTATTGGCCGCAAAAGGAGGCCCTACACCATACTAATACATTATTGTGGTCTAAAACAAGGTGTTTCAGTTTCATTGTCTAACCCCTGTATATATGGCAGTACACACACTACATTCCTTACAAAACCTAAAGACAGTAAAACTATTTTACAGTAAAACTAAATGTGCATATTGGGAAATATTGGGCTTTCACTGATGTTAAAATGTTCTTTTCTGGAGCAGAATGTGTGAATAAAATGCTTCTTTAATTTAAATAAAAAGTTTTCATTTTGCTTTCCTTTTATTTTAAATCAGCTAAATGATTACATGTCCATTAGCAAGTTATACATTGACCAAATAAATACCTTAGCAATCAAAAAAACTCAAGGGAAAAATTATGCTAAAGAACATTGATATAGCCTTTCTTTTTCATTATATCACACACACTTTATGCAAGATACCAATTTCCCTAGCAGCAAAAGCATGATCTTCAAAAAAGCCTTCAATCATAATGGCCAAACAACTGAATAATTGTCTTTTATAACTATGAGGTCTTCCTCCTGAGAGCTTTATTTTGTTTGGGCTGAAATTTGTTACTTTGTTAATTTGTTAACAAAGGCTTCATTCCTGGACATCTTCTCTTAGACCAAAGTGATGCAAACCCTGCTTGCAGACAGAAACTGTTTATATATCAAGTAGTTTTATTGTCTCAAGTCTAAATGGGTATACAGTTTGGAGTATACAAGAATTAACAGAATTTTAGAATTTAAAAAGCATTTAGGGAAAAATTTCTAACAACCATTACCAGATGTTCTTGTTACGTTGTAAGTTTTATATACTTAAACAAGCATTAGTAACCCTGTGAGTACCTGAAGCACTTGATTGATCATCTACAAATGGCAATTCACACACTAAATTTCCCAACACACTCGATGTAAGTTAAAAACTAAATCAATTTGGCTGAGAGACTGTTTTTTTTCTAGACTTTGGAAAAGCAGCTACACATTCCCAGTAATTTTACATTTGCTTAAACCATTAGAATCTGCAGTTGTTTCGAAATGGCTCAAGGTAACATTTCATTACTTGATGCACGTTTTGGCCTTTGCCATGGTCTTGGTCAATCTAAAGCATGCTTTCAAACAAACACAAAGAACTCACCATCTTTAGTCTTAGACTTGACATTGGGGTTTATTTCAGAAAATCCCTTTCAAAATGAAACCATGCTGAAACAATTATTTGTTGTTTCTTTTGAAGGTGTAAGGTGTAACTTTAAAACTTTGTTAAGACACATGCAACAATCTAGGTATTGGTTGGACAACGATGTTTGACAAAGGCATTCACTGGGAGAAATTAAGTGATTTACTCAACCAGTCAAGTTAATAAAAATAAATAACACAGCAATAACATTGGATGGAATGATTGATAATGACTTGCAGCTGGTACTGTATTAAAAAGAAATGTAATGTCTTAATGTATTTTTTCCAACATTATATATTTTATAAAAAGCATAAAAAAGCATACAAGAAAAGCCTCTAGGAAAAACTAACAAAGAATCTGTAATCTAGAAAACATAAATGATCCATACTAAGCAATAATGCAATTCATACTGTATGCATAGTTTCTGTAACATCCCCAAATGTAACAATCTAACAGCAACTAAAGCTCATTTTTTATATCTCACATTATCATCCAACATAGGAAAATTCATACCAGGGCTTCTTTAATGCAGATCCCCAAACATGCATAATTAAAAAAAATATATATCCATGACCTTGGTTATATAAACCATGTATAAAATATTGAGTGCATGTTTCTTCCTATAGCAGTGGACTTGTGCACTGCAGAAATACACTCTATACCAAAATCTTGCTTCCTGTGATCTGCAATGTCACACAGGAAGTTTAGTCACTGAATCACAACTGTGGCTTAA
Organism: Aspidoras spilotus; assembly: GCA_028565295.1. Lineage (NCBI taxonomy): Eukaryota > Metazoa > Chordata > Actinopteri > Siluriformes > Callichthyidae > Aspidoras > Aspidoras spilotus. The sequence goes on along the minus strand of JAOUQV010000026.1, from coordinate 3,258,678 downwards.
CTGCAGCAGATAACGGTAGGCATAGGTTCCTCTCTTCCACTTGTCAAGGCTGGCCTGTTGCTTCTTGCTTATGGGCTGTAGGAGCAGCCTGTGTATGGAAATGTGTCTCCTTATAGATGAACCAGCAGTTTCCCGCCCATAAGATGACATTAAGAAACCCAGTAATCTACAAAAAGAAGCAAGCAAGTTGTTATATATATATATATATATATATATATATATATATTTGTTATATAACACATATATATATAACACAACATATATATATATATATGTGTTGATTCCCGACTGACTTTATTTTAAAGCTCCTAATGCAGAAATTGTAAATGTTTTGATAAAAGTGGCCAAATAATGTTATTTTAATATGTTTTTTTACTTCTTATCCTGTCCATCCTGGTCACTTTCAAAGAGAAGCTTAACACCTTAATCTCTGCCACGTCCAGCTCTGCTTCCTGTGTTTTAGTCAGTGCCACTGTCTCCAAACCATACAACGTGGCTAGACTCATTACTCTCTTGTAAATGTTTTCGTTTACTATTTCTGTGACCCTTTTGTCAGACATCACTCCAGACTCACATCCACTAAATTCTGCCTTTACTCTCTTCTTCATTTCCATGGACAGTTGATCACAAATGTCTGAACTCCTGCACCTTTGTGACCACTTTTCCTTGTAGCCTGACTGTTCACCTGCCTCGCGCTCATTCACACACATGTATTAGGTTTTACTACAGTTGACTTTTATTTAACTCCTTTCCAGAGCATACCTCCACCTCTCCAAGTTCTCTTCTAGCTGTTCCCTGCTCTCACTACAGATAACGATGTCATTTTCAAACATCATAGTCCATAGTGATTCCGGTCTGATCTCGTCTGTTAGTCTGTCTATGACTAGAGCAAGCGAGAAGGGGCTCAGAGCAGATCCTTGTCCAACCTCTAACTTGAAGCTATCCACCACTCCTACAGCACATCTCACTACTGTCATGCAGTTCTCATACATGTCCTGAACCGATCTAAAATACTTTTCAGACACTTCTCCATCAGCATTCTCAAAGCAAAAATCTGTGGTGCTCTAACTTGGCATGAAACCATGCTGCTGCTCACAAACAGTCACTGACTGTCTAAGCCTAGCTTCAACAACTCTCTTCAAAATCTTCATTGTGTAGCTCTTTAACTTAATGCCCCTGTAATTGTTACAACTCTGCACATCACCCTTGTTCTCATAAATCGTTACAAATACACTTTACCTTCAATGCTCAGGCCTTATTTTAGTCAAAAAAACGAAGTGACGGAGTGGCTCACATAACCCTGACACAGATGACTGCGTAAATTGAGGGCTCCTACAGTTTACAATTTACAGGAACTCTACATTACATTTTGTGCGAGGCCTTTAGAGGTCTAGGCCACTAAATAAAATGCAAAATAGTACTTAACTTCCTGAAAAATGCAATTGGTTGCATTTTGCAAGAAACTCTATCTGATGAGGAGCATAAAAAACTCAGGAGAGAGAGGTGAGACAGGTCCAGTTGTCAAACTTTACAAGTAATAAATGTATTTTATGCCCAAAGAACAGTGTAATGACTATGATGGCAGGTATGTTCTGATATAGGGACTCCTGTATGGCCAAGGTATGTGCTCCAAATGAAGACCATCCTAAATTCATGACTGACATACTGATCTAGGATTGATTGCTGGAGATTTCAATTGCTGCATGGATAGCAATATAGACATGTCCTCAATGTTGATTTTAAATCAGAACGCATCTATATCACTAAAAATCTCTGCTAAAGATGCAGTCTTACTGGACTTCTGGAGAGAGTTTAACCCTACACAGTAAGATTACACCTTTTATTCAGCCAGGCATAAAACCTATTCAAGGTAAGATCATTTTCTTCTTCCTCAAACTCATCTTCACTCCATAATTTCCTGCAATATAGAATTGATTTTTTGATCAGACCACGCTCCAGTATATCTCAAATTTTCACTCGCCCAACAGAGGCAGCATGTAAAATACTGGAGATTTAATTCTTCACTCATTTCTAATGCTGAAGCTTGTCAAAACATTAAAGGCTGGCTGAAACACTAACTAGAGAACATGTCATCCCCCGTCACTCCGACTGTGATCTGGGATGCAGCAAAAGCTGGGCTTAGAGGTCAACTGATAGCGTACACCTCAGCACAGAAAAGAACATACTAAGCAAACTGAACAACTTAAAAGAGAATTTAGTAATCTGAATTAGAACATAAATAATCTCCCATGGATGAGAACCGTAAGAAATTGAACAACGTTGAACTTAGCATTGCTCAAACTGAAAACTTTTAGCTTACTTCTAAACTCTTAGCTTACCAGCTTAAAAATGTATGAGACAAATGTGATCCTGTCTTTACCCTCTGGAAAAGCGCCAGGTCTGGACGGGTTCCCAGCAGATTTTAAGTTCTTCTGGCTTCAAATTGAGCCCATATTCATGCCTATGCTCACTGACTTCTTTACAAACGGAATCTAGTCATATTTAGTTTGCTGTATTAAAAAAGAACATTTTGGTGAAAGATTTATTGGGTGCATTAAATCTATGTACAGCAACTCAAAATCCCAAATAAGCACAATAAGGCTTACTGATGTGTTTGGTTTGTTTAGACGCTGTCGACAGGGAAGCCCCCTTCTCCACTTACTTATTCAATCTGGCAACTGAGTGTAAATGCGATAAAAATTAATGTTCTACCAAGATTTATTTATTTGTTTCAGTCTCTGCCCTGCTACTTAAATACAGTATAACCTTCTCCAAGTCTTTAAATAGAATTGTGAATCGATCTATTTAAAAACATGCCCCACCCTGAATATCGTTTAAAACCCTGACTAAACATAAGGCCAATGATGTGGGCATCCTAATAAAATATCCATGTTATCGTTGATAATCATTAACTCAGATCTACCCCATCATTCAGTAAATAACTGCTTCTAAATTGGAAGGATTTGGGTATAAGCAAATTTAGGAACTTATTTAGTGATAACTCCATAAAGTCTTTTGCGGAATTATGATCTACATTTAATATTCCGAAACAAGACTTTTACAAATATTAACAATTTCGTCATCTATTTAACACTTTAGAAAAATCAAATCAAAACTGAGGAACTCCTCAAAATCTCTGCAACAAGTATTTCTCAGTTTTCTAGTGTTTTCTGTAAACTGATTAGGCTTCTACAGCATCTCTCAAGAATGTATGGCAGAAAGACTTAAAACTTACATTGGATGATGCACAATGGGGATTACAAGGGTAATTTTTTGCACTGTCATGAATCGAACAAACTCATAAATTTATGCATAGGATTTACTAAACACCTGTCGGGTTGCGCAAGACGTACCACAATCTATCTTCTGGATGTCCTCGGTGCAGAATCCATTCTGGATCACTAATTCATATGCTCTTGTAAGCAATTGAGTCATTTTTTGACTGCCACACAGGAGTACACTGTTAAAAGTTGGATATTCTGATGGATTTTAAATGCCTATGGTTTGTTTTGATACTGGTTTGGGGGGGCCCTGTGGACTCTGTGTTCCAAACTGTTCAAAGACAAATTTGTATGAAATTCTCCTTTTAGAACAACAAACTTATTACTTAAAGACTAAACAGGATGCATTTCAAAGAATATGGAAACCACTTGTGATTTTCTGAATATACTGTATATTGATCTGTTTGACTGTAATTTTATTAGTCAATTTTATTAGTTTTATTATCAATATCTTATTTTATTTTATATTTACTTACTTACTATTTTTGTTTTTATTTATTTATGTATTTATTTATTCCCTTCTATCTTGTTTTTTGTGATTTTGGTAAATATGTTGTGAAAATGAAAAAAACAACACTACTCCCATCTTTCCTATACATTTACATATATGGTATGCCAGTAGACATAAGTCTTTTCCCTCCTTCATCCTTTTCTAAGCTTTTCTTACTTTCTTACAAAATCCTTCCTTAACTCCTCTCTGAACTCCTCACAGCTTTCATCCTTACTCAACTTTCACCATTTGGTCCTCTGCTCTACCTTTTCCCTCTTCCTCTTCCTAACCACAAGTGCCATCCTGCAAACCACCATCCGATGTTGTCTAGCTACACTCTCCCCTGACACTACCTTACAGTCTCCAATATTTTTCAAGCAACCTTGTCTACACAAGATGTTGTCTATCTGTGTGCTCCTACCTCCACGCTTGTAATTAACACTGTGCTCCTCCTTCTTTTAGATATATTTGTTTACTACAGCCATTTGCAAAATCCATCACCATCTCACTGTCTCCTCACACACTTTCCCCCTTCGTCGTCTTTGGGAAACAGTAGCCAACCAGCTAACATTATTACTTTCACAAAAACAGATCTGTGCACTACCTACTGTATACTTGTCAAAGCTGTCTTACCACTGAAGAATTGAGGGGACCGAATGAAGGAAGAGCGCCTGGTGCGCACTTGGTTTGCTGAGTCACACAAATGCTGATTATAGCAGCAAGCTCTGTTGGACTTGTAGCCCATTTCACATCAGTCAGACCTTTTCCCCAGGCAGATGAAGCCACCAGCCACAAGAATGTGAAGATTCCAGTTAGTAGCAGATCCTGTGCAATAAATATATATATATTGTCACACATAGAATCTTATTTGTTCTACTTAACTATCTATAAATCATGCTATATAGTTAAATGTATATTGATGCCTATCATGATTGAAATTCAGGTGTTGTCATAGCATGTCAGTTTGTGAAATGTCTGCCAACAGTCAACAGTATCTAGTTTTCGTGAAAAATGGAACATCTGGGAGCCAACAGCTAAACCTTGAAGCAGTAGACTATGCAAACAAAGTGGGACTGACGAACGCTTAAAGCACGTAGCACCTGAAAATCATCTTTGAGTTCTGAACTGAAAGGAAGCAAGAGCACCATCTTTCGGCTATGCAAACTCCATACAGAAATTCCCTCGTGAGGCCACAGCACATCAAAAGAACTGTATATTAAGAGTTTATTGCCGAAGGTTTCCATGGCCAAGATCACTACGCACAATCTGATGGGAATGATGCATAGCACACTTGCATAGCAGGAGTGAAAATATGTCCTTTGGATTGATTAATCACACTTTATTATCCAGCAGGAAGTATCTGGGTTTGAAAAACACCGGGAGGGCAGCAGTGATCTTTGATGAAGGAAGAGTAATAGTAAGGAATGCTTTTCAGGGGTTGGGTTTGAGACCTCACTTCCATTGTAGGATAATGTTAATAAAGCAACATACAAAGATATTTTACTCAGGCTCTTTTTATGTTAAAGCCATGTGCACAAAGGAAGCGTCACAAATGCCTATGAAGACAACACTGGTGTGGAGAAACTCACAGTGGCCTTCACACGTCCCTGACCTGAACCCCACTTTTGGAATGAACTGGAACATGAATTGTGCGCCTTCTGAATATTCTTGTCCAACATTAACCCATGAATTTACAAATTAATTTTTAATAAATGATCCCAAATTCCTACAGAAAAAATGTGCATACAAAATGTTTTTAGAGGAGTGGAGGCTGTAATGTCCATAAAGAAACGCTCTATATTAATGCCTGTAATCTTCTGGTGACCAAATACTTTTGGATATAGCGCCTTTGGCGTATATCTGCAGGATTTTATAAATTATGCTGGTGATACATGGTTGGCTGATTGCAAAACTATGACTGATAAGGCGTACAGGTATTCCACTAGACAAGGGCTGACAAGAGATTGGGATGCTCCGTAGGTCTGTTTGTGTTTCCTAAATCCCATGGAATATGACATGACACCATGATCTAAATTTTCTGTTTGTTTGTTTGGTTTATTAATGTCATATTCGACATCGATAGTCGGGTTAACGACAGGAACAAGGTGATATTCATACACAAGTTTCACATCTTATACACAAGTCTTATGAATACACAAGTCAGTGACAATCTCCAATTCACCTAGCATGCATGTCTTTGGACTGTGGGAGGACACCGGAGCACCCGGAGTAAACCCATGCGAAAACGGGAAGAACATGCAAACTCCACACAGAAATTCCCATGAGGAATGAACCCATGAGGCCACAGCACTATCCACTGCGCCGCCGTGACACCCCCATAATCCAAATAGAAGCCTTATAAATTCAACACAAACCCTAAAAACCCCACATATTTTATTAAATAAATTATGGAGACTTTTAATCAAAATATGAACATTATTTAACATAAGTGTGGTATGATAAAAATCTAAAGTAAATAAGGTCAAGCATAATACACTAAGTCAGACTCACAATCATAGGGCCACGTTTTGACTCGCGATATACATGCTGGTAGCCAACATACAGCACAAGAATGCAGGTACAGTACAGGAAGGCCAAGACTCCAACTGCAACAAAGAACTCTGCTGAAGAGGAATGGTCGCCAAGAAGATGGTACGTTTTCATTTCTGTCGTTTTGTTGACGTTGCAGGTTGGCACATCAAACCCAGGTGTATTAAGGCTGTGTGAGACAAGACAAAATGGGGTTTGCATTTTTCGAAATAAAAATATATATAATAACAACGGTTTCTTTGTCAATGTGATGTATACAATTTGATATTAATAATTACCTAAAAGGGTATTTGAAGGAGATATTAATCTGATGGATAAAACCAGTCCCTTGACACTGGATATTGAAGCTTGTCGTGCCGGAATAATTCCCAGTAGATGCAAATGCAAATATTGAGAATACCTGAGCACACAGTGCACAAAAGCAAACATCTATGGACAAACGCCTAGGGTCAAACATATTCAAATGACTGATACACAGTGAGTTCAACACCTGGAAAGTTAAGATGATGATAGAACAAGAAGCATTGAGATTCTGTTAAATCTTAAAAAAAATAAATAAATACTTTACAATACTAGTGAATGATCATATTGCAAATACTTTCAGAAGAGAAGTGGTTATAAAGTAATAGCGACAAGAACAGAACTTATCAAATAAAATTTCTCTGTGAATCAACTTTAAATCAAGGGTATTGTTTAAATATAGACAAAAGCAAGTAAAATCAAGAAAAGTGTCATTACGTACAGTATTGAAAAATTGATAAGAAGAATAAAATATGATAGAAATGAAACATCAGGAAATAAAATTACTTTAAACGTACAGATGGGCACAACATTTACATTCCAGTTTATTCATGGACCGACAAAACAAGATGGTTCAAACAGCTCTCATACCTATTGGTAAATTATTCCACAGCCTAGGAGCTGTCATTAAGAGCGTGAGACTGTGAACAGTCACTTATTATAAGAACTCCGAGACAGGTCAGAGGAGTAAGGACTAACAAGTTCACACATATACAGCTTCTGCAGACCATGTAATGCCTCATACATAAACACTATACCCACTCAAACCTCTGATTAAACAATTAAAATTATTTCCATATACGTCACATGTAGAGACCGTTTTGTGCCAAGTCTTAGTCATCCTAGTACACATTTCCATAGAGATCATTATTTTCATGAGTAAATCAACAAAGCACTACAGAATGATATTAGACTTTCAAACATTATTTTAATATTTAATAATTATAATCTATTTATATAACCGTGCATGGGTGTAATGTTGAGTATTGATGTAACCTTGTTCCTGTTAAGAAATGGCCACTGATGATGAAGATTACACACTCAATTCTAATAAATTGGGACAAAGTACAAATTGTAAATAAAAACAGAATGCAATTATTATGGAGGAAGAACCAGGAGATGTCAGCGACCCTGAGCCTGCCAGATTCCCTCCGACTGCCTATTCACTTTATTACTATTGTAAATGTTATATATTATTGTAAGTTATGGAATCATGTAAATAGTATGTATGTATGTATGTATATATATTATGTTAGTTATAGAATTATGTATTAGATGTATTCAGATGCCATCAGATTACCCATATGAATATGGGTTCCTTGCCACCGTTACTCATCTGAAATAAAACGTTTCCTGTAAAGCTGCTTTGGGATATTGTCCATTGTTAAAAGCGCTTTATAAAAAAAATTTAATTGAATTGAATGATGTGAAAGTTTTAAAAGTCCATATTTTACTATGTTCTATAATAGAACATAGACAACACAGAAAAAGTTGGGACAAGGCCATGTTTAACACTGTTGTCAAGAGAAAACGGGATGTCTCACAGTCTGTAAACATTTGTGGACTGAGGAGACAAGTTGCTCAAGTTGCGGGATATAATTGTTAACCCATTTTTGTCTAATGTAGGATTTTAGTTGCATCTTTTATTTTATGGTGCGCCAAATGTTTTCTATCTGGACTGCAGGCTGGCCAGTTCAGTACAAGGACCCTTCTTCTATGCAGCCATGATGCTGTAATTGATGCAGTCTGTGGTTTGGCATTGTCATGTTGGAAAATGCAAGGTCTTCCCTGAACAACGGATCAGCGAGAAAGTCCACCCCTTCTCCCAATGACAAGGTGCTGTCTTTTACTGTGGCTGATGTGAGAAAAACTCTACGCAAAGTCAACCCATGAAAAGCTGCAGGACCAGACAACATTCCCTACAAAGTCCTCAGAGTATGTGCAGACCATCTAACTGAGGTCTTCACTGACATTTTTAACATATCTCTGAGCAGCTCCGTTGTTCCTACATGCTTTAAGGCCACCACCATCATTCCTGTGTCCTGCCTCAACAACCAATCGCCCTGTCATACTCACACCCATCATTAGCAAGTGCTTCGAGAGGCTCGTCATGATACATTAAGACCCTGCGACCCCCTACAGTTTGCTTATCGTTCACTTCAGCATTCAAAACCATCATTCCTTGGCAACTGATCAAAAAGTTAGAACTTCTGGGCCTAAACACCTCCATCTGAAACTGGATCCTAGACTTTCTGAAAGGAAGACACCAGTCGGTTCGGATCGGATGTAGCACCTCCAGCACCATCACACTGAACACTGGAGCTCCCCAGGGCTGCGTGCTCAGTCCACTGCTG
>JAOUQV010000026.1:3159427-3175291 GCA_028565295.1 Aspidoras spilotus | reverse complement strand
GTTTTCTTTCCTTGATGCTCTAAATGTCTAATTTGTGAACAGTCTGGACTACAGGCAGGCAGTCAACAACTCTTAAGCCATGCTGTCGTGATGGATACAGTATGTGGTTAACATTTTCTTGCTGAAATATGCAAAACCTTCAATAAAACATACTTTAAAGCCTTTATTACTGTTCAGAATTGATGGTGCCTTTCCAGATGTGTAAACTGCCCACAACTAATGGAACCCCATACCATCAACAAGCTAAATCTCCCTCTACTCTTTAGTATCTGGTTTTTAAACAAAAGTATAGATGTATTTATATCAATGTATTGTGTGTTGAACTGGACTCGCATACAGTGCCGCCTGAAAGCCTGAAGATCCTGAGCATCCAATACTGACCGTCAATCTTGTCTCTTGCACACAATGATTTCTCCAGATTCGCTAAATCTTGTGATGCTCATACTGCATGTACTGTAGCTGGGCCGTTTTGGAAATTGTATTTCTCAGATTGGTGACCCTCAAGAACATCTATGCCTCTGGAAGACTCTGCATCTCTGAGCTGTACTTTTACTCATGTGGCTTAGTTGCAATTTGCTCCTACAGCTAACCTTTTATTGCTAGCGCTCATATTTTACAACCTTTTTTGTCTCCGTTTCAAAATAAGCCATTTTCCCCCATATTTCCTCTTTTCACTGCTACCAGGGTTCGCCACAGCTAGTCACTTCCATTGCCGATCTGGCACATGTTTTACACTGGATGGCCTTCCTGATGCAACCTGGCTTAAACATCTTATTTTAGATGATTACTTCTTGTTTTATTTGCATTGCATTTAGTTAATTTTTAATTTAATTACATTGGATTTAATTTGCTGGCTCATGTTTACGGCGCCATGGCCTTAGACAGACTGCTCAATGGGCACATGAATAAGACAAATCTAATTATGTACGGAAAGGGAACGAGAAAAAACGGGGGAGATGGTTTTTAAACACACAATCACCTACACATTCCCTTGGCTAACGTCCCATTATCCTAAAGATTCACAGAATTGAGGTTTTGATATTAATTCTCGGGTTTCACACAGGAGAGAAAGAGTTAAGACGCTGTTACCGACGCTTAATCCGTCCCTCTGGGCTGGAGCTGTGCTGAGGGAGGATACTTGAGGAGATGCAACAGATCTCAAACCCAACAAACTGCCATCGATTCGCACTTCTCCAGCACAGACTGAACCTAACACCATGGAGGACTTTTGTCACGCAGGCTGACGATCTTGGCGACTGGAGTCGGTGTATTTAATAAAACATCCCTTAGGCTTTTGCAGACAGGTGAGTGACATTTATCATTTGCTTTTGTATTCAAGTTGCACAGTCACTCAAACATCACGCTGCATTAATGTTAATATAATTATATCATCTTAAAGTAATATATAATACACTAATATAATTTAATGTTGTAATTAATTAAAGCGGATTAAATATAGCACTATTTCAAAGTTGCACGTGCACAGATTTTATTTTAATCGTGATTGAGATTGTCGCGGGGTTTGAGCAGAAGGTCCTAGAATGTCTATATATGGGTGTTTGGTGCGTTTGTTTAGATAAGACTGTTACTTATCTTTTTTCTAATGATATTTTGTCATGATGATTAGATTACTAGACCATTAAGACGTTGTCAGGAAACAGTCTGAAGTTTCCGCCATGATCGCGCTTGTGCTTTTGTTACAGGCGGCGTGTTCTTGGGTAACAGGTGGTTTGTCAAATCTCTAAGGCCTTAGCGACCGTTATGCAGCTCTCACTACATCGGGATCGATAGCGATACTTCTTATTCTGCTTGCCTTGTGATGCTCTAAACCAGACAAGAGAGTGACCGGCGGCTCGCCTCTCCATCCAAATCTATGATCAGCTCGGTGTGTGTTTCGTCTTACCGCGGACGCAAGTCGGGCAACAAACCTCCGTCAAAATCATGTCTGAAGGAAGAGATGGCCAGGGCCGAAGACTCGGACAAGATCATCCTCAACGTGGGCGGCACGCGCCACGAAACATACAAGAGTACGCTTAGGAGCATCCCGGGCACGCGCCTCGCCTGGCTAGCTGAACCGGAACCGCAACTGGAACCCAACGCGGAAACTCCCGGTACCAACGAGTTCTTCTTCGACAGGCACCCGGGCATCTTTGCCTACGTGCTAAACTACTATCGAACCGGTAAGCTTCACTGCCCGGCGGACGTTTGCGGCCCGCTGTTCGAGGAGGAACTCGCCTTCTGGGGTATCGATGAAACTGATGTTGAGCCATGCTGCTGGATGACTTACCGACAGCACCGCGACGCTGAGGAGGCGCTGGATATCTTTGAACCGCCTGATCCAGAGGACGCGGAAGATGATCGTGATGTCCCGCGACGCTTTGGTATCGAAGACTGTTCCGAGCGCTCCAGAAGCTGCTTTGAAGTTTGGCAACCAAAAATCTGGGCTCTCTTCGAGGACCCGTACTCATCCCGCGCCGCGAGGGTAAGCGCACTATTATTCAGAACCACTGTCCTTAGAGCAGATTATGAATGTCTTCTGTAGCAAATGTGAGGCTTTTTCATGTCTTCTACAAACTGATGAATTCATTAAACCACTTGCGCTAAAACTAAAGATTATAAATTCATAAGTTGCTTTGACGATTAGAGATGTATAAAAAATCAAAATAAGACGACGCACGTTCAAAGCACCTCACGCGTTACGCGCGTAAACGGCAACTAGCAACAGGTGCAAAGCAACAGCACAGTACATTGTTAAACCTAGTAACATTTCAGTTGGACTCTGTTCATATCTATATTTAGATTTGAGTGTATGACATGATATTTTTTCATATTAGCCCTAAACTGTCCTGGCGATTTAGGAAGAATGGTTGCCAGATGTGCTTAGAAAAAACAAACTCAAACTAAACATAACATTTCAGCTTTAAATCTGTGACTTAAATATTCTATACAGAGAAATATAGATATACAGTAGCTGTTGTATTACTTTTCAATTAACAAATAAAACAAGCATTTTAAATTCCCTTACTGGCCACTTTATTATGTACACCTTGCTATTAAAAAGGTTGAATCCACTTTTGCCTTTAGAACTGCCTTCGTCCTGGCATACTTTAGTTCTAACAAGTGGGTATTTGAGTTAATGTTTCCCTGCTTACTGTAGCTGTTCCTCATGGGGATGCTACCTATTTAATATCAAAGAGTAAATTATATGCTCTAATAAGTAGATCAATGTTATTTTTTTTAATGTATTGATTAAATTTGATTAATTTTATACAACAGAATAGCAGTTCACAAATTCAAACAGTAATGAGAGTAACATTTGTTCAGTAACTCATTTGCATGGATTTGTAAAGCTATATCTAAAGCTAACGACCAGATTTTAAAACATTGTTATGCAACAAAGTAAAAAAAAAATTCTTGCCCAGATGCTCCACAACATTAACATTATTAAAAGACAAGACAAAGCACTTTTAAACTATGCATAAAGAATAAAACAAACAAAGTTACTGTGCACTGTTATAAGAAATTAAGGTTTTGTGATTCTTTCCTTATACTAACACATAAAAAGACTAATAATGTTTTAAAAAACAACAATACCAAGATCTGTTAAATATGAGATTGTAAGCACAGTTTACCAGAGACAGAAAACAGACCCCCAGAGAAGACTAGATGTTTGTGCAGTGCATATTGAATTGATCAAACATTACAACACTGAAAATCTGTAATTTAACTGGAAATTTGTAGTGGTTAACTAGCAGCACCTTCAACAAACTTCTGTGTATTTTACAGGTTATTACTGTATTTCTGGGGCACAAATGGGAATATTGAATCTGAAAAGATACTTCAACAAAATATAATCCTATAAAGTTTAAGTTATATTAGTTTATGACATCACTATATTATAACATGTACAGACATTGGTTATTTTTTTATAATTTAGACTACACACATGACACTATTATACTAATATAACATAAAACTGTTCAGATTATATTATACATATTTAAAGCTATATTCTTGTCAGTTTGTAAGCTAGTGCATAATTTGTTACTGTATTAATACAAAGACGAACAATTACAGTTTTCCAATTTGTCATTTATCCATTTACCTTATAGACAAATATAAAAATAATTTCTGACCTCTCAAACATTGCTTTTTCATTGTTGGTAGGTTAAAACTGAACCTCATTTGCTTAAATTTATCAGCATATTTGAATTTTGCTTGTACAAATCAGTCTCTGAATGAAGTACATATACAGTATGATACTTAAATATGGATGCTGTAGGCTGAAAAAAAATACAGTGCCTCTATACTTACTGTACATTTACAGTATATTACTACTTAATATACTACTATATTACTACTAAATACTTACTGTATTATACTATTACTACTTTATAATTTTTTACAATAAAGAGAAACAACTATGGGTTAATACATATAAATAACATAAATAACACATTTTTGTTTGTAATCAACAAGACCTGTGTGAGAGTGAATGCCCGTGGAGAACTGGCCTCCGGAGCAATGAGCTCTCCAATGGAGTGAGATAACGGTCATTAGGGGAATGCGATAACTTAAAGATATTCATGAGAGGGGCTCAAGGGATCTGGGAGATATCATATAATATTGGTATTGTTATAAATTACATCCCAAAACACTTTTGAGATATTACTAATAACTAATATTTTTATGAAAATACAAACTACATTAATCAGTTGCTTTGATACTTAATTGAACTTGCAATCATGAGGTTCTAATAAATATTAGCCTGTTGTAGGCAGAGGTAATTATATGCCTATGATATTCATGTATAAAACTCATTTGCTGCCATGATGATGTCACAAATTTTATGTAATAACTTTACATGAATACAGTAGTAATACAAATAATTAAAGGTAATACAAAATACTGCATAATTACATTTTCAAAATCCTTTAATCATGACTTACACAGATGCTTTTATTTAATTTGTGTTACTGTATGTGTTGAAGTGCTTTCCCCCTCACAATGCTAGCCCATTTTTAAAAGCTAAGTGGACACATGATGGCACTCTACATTACTCTCATGAAACATTATCTCATTATCATCTGAGCCTATATATCTACATATACATTTATCCTGTATGTATTATGTTTCTCCCAGAGGGCTACAGATGTACTGAAGTTGTCCCCAAGTGTAAAATCCATACATTATTAATGATTAGGAATGATCATGTTTACATTCATGGTGCATGTACATTTTAGATTTGTAATTGAAAATGAAATGTAAAGGGATGGGTTAGAATTAGACATTTCTTCTTAAGACACATCTGTATTTGCAAGGGAAAAAAACAAACATCATGCTTACTTGTTTAAATTAATAAGAAAATCTGCAACATAACATTGCATCATTTCCTTCTTTTTAAAATATTATACATTAAAAGTTTGTAATGCATTACATTAAAATTGGCAACTGTTTTATGAAGAATGTTTCAGCATCAGTTTTACTAGTTTTGGTTATAATATGCCAGCCAGACTGAGCATCCCAGTCTATTTTAGCCCTTTCAACCCCACCCAGGGATTTGATCCCAGTTAGTAATGCTCGTGAGTTTAATTTAGACCCTTTCAAATATAACTGTAGTATTATTAGTTGAATTACATCTGTCTTTTGAATGCTTTAGAAACGTTTCGTTGTGTGAACTTTAATCACTGAATGATTGTCTCTCATATAAAGATATTGACTTGTCCACTGCACATCAAAAGGCAACATTTACCAAACATGGGTAAACAAGACTTGGACTTGAGTAACTGACAGGAGATATTTAGTTGGAGCCCGGATGTGTGGTGTCTGCGTTTCACTTTTGTGGGCAATTCCTGTACAATGGTATAACAGGTGCACCAATAATAGATCAACAATAATCCAGTTGAAGGTCACACAGACAAATGTGACAAAGGTGAACACCAAATCTAAGAACAGCTGCAGCTGGCATGTGTCGATTGCATATGCAGGATGTTCACAATTTCGTGGAGTTTGTTCTCCTTAAGTCTGCATGTTGTAATTACCATCCTGTTATTAGCCTGGTCTTCCCAATATGGTGTCATGCATCTGTGCATGACACAACAAACCAACTACAGGCTATAGTACTTAACATTAAGCACAAAAGATTTAAACTGATTTTAATGCTTTATATTCCGGGTATGAATGTAGTTGTGCAACTATATAACATCTGTATTAAATGCATGTGCACATTTCTCCCTATGGCAATTCTGGATGTGATGTGTCCTGGTCAAAAGCTTTATTGTAAAGAGATGTTTCTTTACATCTATCTCATAAGAAGCCACTCGTTTAAGTGAATAAGTCTCTTTACCCTTTTATCCAAATAAACTGATTTCTACGAGTTCTGAATTCGAGTTCTTATTTCTCCCCATGTTCCTTAATTCATTTCCCAGGGCACCGAGTCTACATAGAGTTGACTTTTTAAAAACAAGAAATCGGAGGAGGAAAAGAGCAGGCACACTTACACTTCCTCAGATAAAAAGCTCTCATGATATACAGTACAAAACATTCTATAATGCATTCTGTCTCTAAGATCATGGAGCCAATGGACATTGGACAGTAACATGGTCTAGGCTAGTTTGCCTCCTGTGGTTTGTGGCCGTCTCCCATCATTACTCAGAACGTTATCAACCGGAGGGCTTATGTTTCCTGAATAGCCTCTTCTCTCTGTGGCTAATGTTGTTAGGTACAGAATTGAGGAGGACAATTAGTAAGAAGTGCAGCACATACCATCTGACGAGGGTATGGTAGGAAAAAGGGTATGGTTCGGGATATGGGTCTTCTATATTGATTTCCAAGTCAAGAAATCACAGATGATGTGCTGTGATGAATTTCAATTAAGGCTTAAATAAATACTTGATCTGTGCCTATAAAATTGGCATTCTGACTCAGTGTGATACCAGACAGGGGAACTCCCACACATCACTTGTGCTGTTAAAGCTGTTTATTCTGCAAATGTTATATAGAAACAAGTACATTTGTCTTGCTCGACATGCCCTTTGCTATAATGCAGAGTGATGGGAAATGTCATTGCTTTTTATGTTTTTATCCTTTCTATGACTTATTTAATATTCACTGTGCTTTTTTGTAAGAAAGAGAGATAATGTGTGTGCATCTCTGCATCATCATTAGTGTTTTCTTGCTTTGCTTCAACCATAAATAATCTCTAGATGAGTAATTGGCTAAAGCATAAGAAGTATTCTTCCTCTCCATTCCCTCTGCTTAAAGGTGTCAGTTATATGCTTGATTCATTTAGTGAAGGAATTAATTGGATATATTATTTCATCTTTATTAACCAATAAACTAATACAAATCACCTTCTTAGTCTGATTTTTTAAGGATGCCTGTGTTCTCTTGATTTGTGAAATAATTGATTTGAAAATGCACTTATAAAGCAGCAACAACTGCAGAACATTTTGCATCTTTGAATAGTTTGCATGCATGTGTTCAATTACAACATCAGTAGTAGTGCACTTCATCCTAAAAGACAGGATCTAAAAATCGATCTGTTAAACCACACGATGGTTACACGAGCAGCTCTGCTGTACGGTTTGGAGACAATGGCTTTGAATAAAATGTCATATCTTATTTGTAAGTTACAAAGTTGGACAAGATTAAAAATGAGCACATTAGAGGCACAACACATTTTGGAAGATTATGGGACAAATCAGAGAGGACAGTTTGAGTTGGTTTGGACATATTAAAAGGAGAGACTATGAGTATATTGGTAGAAGGATGCTGGAAATTGAGCTGCCCAGGATTAGTAGGGGGAATGGTAGGCCCAAGAGAAGGTTTTTAGATGTGGTGAGAGAGGATATGGGACAGAGGAAGATGAAGAGGACAGGGTTAAATGGTCATCAAATTATGACCTCTAAAAGGGGAAAGCTGAAAGGAAAAGTAAATGACCACAATGTAAAAAGTAATAGGCATGTCACTCCAGCTACACTGAAGGCTTTTGTCCATCTACAAGCTTATAAATACAAATAATTCTAACCAGATACTATGAAGGGTGTCTGAATGTATATCTGCTTTGCAGCTCTATAAACCCTGCACTTATACAGAACTAGAGTATACAAGCAACATTTCCAAAAGATTCTGCTGCGCCTTTGAGTAGTGTACATGCATGTTTCCCGCCCCCCACCCCACCCAGACTACTTCAATAGACGTAGTGCACTTCATCCTTGAAGATGGAACTGAAAAACAATTCCTATGACCACAATGTATATATCTCTAAGCAGTTTACTCTCATTATCCATACTGTGCTCTCAGAGTGCTTTGGCTGCCCAGGAGAATGTGAGGTTAATGCTCTCACAAACGTAAAATACCTTAAGAGGAACTGCTAATAACTATATCTTATATGCCATATGTCATAAACTGCCGTTTAAGTCTTTAATGTACACATAAGTGCATTGGAATGCTGTTTGGAGTTGTTGAGTGCTAACACTTATGCTTTCTTGGTAATATCACAGCTACATAATTGTGCTCATCATACTGTAGCTCATTACATCAGAGTTAATAGGCAACATATGCTTTTAGCAGATTTGCTAAAACTTTGCAAGTTAAAGATTTCTCTGTAAAATTGTACTATAATTCAATTCAATTTATAAAGCGCTTTTAACAATAAGCATTGTCCCAAAGCAGCTTTACAAAAAACTTTTTATCCCAGATGAGTATATAGGGCTATAGGGCTACCTGATAGAAACCTATGCAAATATTTCCACATGTCAGCGGTCGTAACTATGTACGGAGTCAATTTCTTCAATTGTAATAAAGTAGCAAACATTTTTCTTTAAGTCTTCTATAGTAGAATGACTTGTGTGCTTAGGGTCGTTGTATTGAGTTCATAGATCATGGAGAGATATTCTGATGTTTTCCTTTTCTGATAATTCAGAATTCATCAGTGGTGGCAAGCCATCCTGCCCCTGATATATGTAACCGGCCTATACCATAATACTGCCACCACAGCATTTCACAGTTGGGATAGGGTTTAGACTGTATTGTATTTTTCCTTATTTAAATAAAAGATATATTAATATATATTTTATATATCTACAAATCATTCTTACAATAGTCTTCTGTGATTCTTGGATCTTTCAGAAGAGCAGTAGTATTCTCCTGGCAACTCAGCTATGTAAACTATTTTGTTTAGTGTTCCTTTCCTTGTGACCTTGGTATGGATTACACACTGTGATTTTCTTGGGCAAATACTCCTGACAGTCTGTCAGAGTGCAAATTCATAGGGAAGGTTCTGTAACCTTTTCCAGCCTAATGAGCAACACATTTATTATGGTCATCACATTTATTGATATCCAAAATTTGATGAACCAAATTTCAACTTCAAATGATTTGCTAATCCCAACGGTTTATATATTTTTGCCAGTCACAGATATGGAGCTTGTCACCATCAATCTAAGCGTGCTTTGTACCAGCACTGTGGGAGGCCCAAACCTATCTATTTAGCACTGAAATAAACACTAGGTAAACCATTAGCAAACATTATATTTCATTTGCTTGTAGTCTGGCATCCAATATGTGTTGGAGTGTGTTTAGTTAATTAATTTGTAAATGACAAAATATATTAGCAACAGGTTAAATGTCGCAAAAAGGAATACTGCAAATTTTAAAGACTTTATGGTTAATGCATGTACTGTTATCATTAGCTTGCCATTCCCAGACAGAGCTATTCTGAATGTGTGTGGGGATGGGAGTGAGGGGTAAAATGGAAAACATACGAAAATAAATATTTATACGATTGTGTCAGACATGATAAATTTTACATATAAGCTCTGGGGTGTGCCAGACTAGAGAAGACTAGTTAGATATATAGCTAACATTAAATAACATTAGACAAATATATAGAGTTAACCAACACAAGATGACTACAAACAGAAGCCTCAATCTTTGTACTTTTATATTTCATCTGAATGATTTGGGTGGATGCCCTTTCTGACGCAACCCTCACCATTTACCCGTGCTTGGGACCGGCACTAGAAATACACTGGCTTCTGCGCTCTAATAGCTATTTTTTTACTATTATAGGATATACACTATATTTCCAAAAGTATTTTCTCACCTATTCAAATGATCGGAATCAGGTGTTTTAATCACTTCCATGGCTACAGGTGTATAAATGCTTCAGCATATCAAGACATTTTGGACAAATCCATGCTACCGACTTTGTGGGAACAGTTTGGAGCTGACCCCTTTCTCCAACAATATGACTGTGCACCAGTGCACAAATCATGGCCCATAAAGACATGGATGACAGAATCTGGTGTGGATGAACGAGACTGGCCTGCACAGAGTCCTGACTTTGTCCCGATAGAACATCTTTGAGAGGAATTAGAGTGGGGAGTCCTAGCCAGGCTTTCTCAAACCAACATCAATGTTACTTCCCAAATGCGCTTCTGGAATAATGGTCAAAAACTCCCATAAACACACTCCTAAACCTAGTGTGCAGCCTTCCCAGAATAGCTGAAGCTGTTCTAGCCGCAAAAGGTGGGCAGACGTCATATTGAACAGTATGGATTAGCTTGTATGTGAGTCAAGGCAAGTGAGCGAATACTTTTGGAAATATAGCGTATTTTCATGCACTTAGTAACATTTATGATTAGTAAGAAAGGCGCAAAGAAACAATATAATGTATTTATTCCTGTGATAATGTCAAGAAAAGTCATGTTTAAAAATTGTGTAATGCTAGCTGACAGAACTGAGAAACAGTAATGTGTAGACTTATTTTACTGGCCAGATGGCCGGGTTGTGAGGGCTAAGTGATATTAAATATTGTTTTTCCCAGAAGTCCATCTCAAATTGGACCAATTTTATTAATAAGGCAGGGACTCCAGAATGAACAACAGGTGCTAAACCTGCTGGGTAATATTCCAAAGGCAGAATGAGGCATAATGAACAGCTGCCATGGGAGACAATGTTGTAGCCTTTACCATATTAGACACAGGCCTGAAGCCTCTGCTGTAGCTAATGCAATAATAGTAGTATTGATCACTGATCCCAGATTAGAGACATCAGGACATTTTCGAGCTTGACATAATTGTGAAGAAAACCATTTTTCTCTTCTTTTACAAAATCAACAGCATTTCAGAAAACCATGTCTTTGGAAAAGAGACGTTTCTGTGAATAGAATTTATACAGAAAATTGTGTCTCTCTTGTAAGCAGCATATTAACTATAAAGGGACCTTATTTAACATTGCATTTTGGCTTTTCCTTTGGAGCCAAGATTTCTAGTTCATAATCCACATAATGTGCTTTGCTGTTCCCTCCCAGGGTTTCTTGAATTGTTTCAAAATGCGTGTGACATTCTTACTACATTGCTCAATAAAAAAAAAAAATAAATAAATAAATAAATAAATAAATGGAGCATGTAAACAATGCAACTCCAAGTCAGTCACACTTGTGTGAAATCAACCTGTCGAGTTAGGAAGCAACACCAATTGTGAATCTGTTTCTTGCGCAAATAAAACAGTAATAGTGTGAGGAGGCATTTCCTTATAGCACGCACAGCCCTCCTGTGCTAGAAAGAGGTTCCCTGACTGACATTAGATACGGGGATGAGATACTCAGACCCATTGTGAAACCATATTCTGGCGCAGTGGGGCCTGGGTTCTTTCTGATGCCTCACGTGGCTGAATTGTGTCCACAGTTCCTTCATGATCCTTTGATCATTTTCCTTCTAGTCATTGATGCTTTGGACTAGCTTGCCTATTTCCCCATACCTGAATCCAATCGAGCACAATCTGGGACATCATATCTCATGACATTTACCAAAGCCATGTTGCACCACAGACTTTCCAGAAGATGACTGATTCTTTAATGCAGGTCTGGGAGGAGATCCCTCAGGAGAGCATCTGCTGCTGCATCAGGAGCATGCTCAGGCATTGTAGGGAGATGATATATACTGTGCATCTCTCTTATACAGATTTATGCCCAGGAGGACCACCAATTATGCAGTATTTGCACAGAGACGCACAGATGGAGAAATAGAAATGGTTAAAGTGTCTTTGTGGATTTAGAGACGTAGAGAAAGTGTACGATAGGTTATGAGAGTGGAACTGTGGTATTATATAAGGAAGTCTGGAGTGACAGTGAATGTAGTCATTATGTACAGCCAGAATGGAGTGGGTGGAGAAAAGAGTCAAGAGTCTTAAGGGGTTTATGTTTTGCTGCAAGACTGAAGAGAAAAGTTCTACAAGACTTTCCCCATGTAATGATACCAGCCCCGCTGCAGTGCCAGTGGAGGAAGATATGAAGATGAGGAGATAAAAAGTTGGACAGGATTAGAAAACAGGAACAGCACATGAAAAGGACTATATTGGTAGAAGGATACTGGAGATGGAGCTAATAAAAAGGTTTACTGTTGATATTAGTTAGATAAAAGATGGGTATGTCTCTTCATGTGGATTTATAGGATTACAGGGTTTGAGGGTATATGGAGGTGCGTCAAACATGATCTTCAATCTGCTGTAGTATTTACAGTATTTTAAACAGCTTTTAGGAAAGACAAATACATAATTCTTCAATATAATCAAAACAATCAGTTTACATTCAAAACTCATCGTAGTCTTCATCAGATCCAGATCTTTCTTTATACTTGTGTGAAACTTTTCTCTATCCAATCATACATACTTCATCGAAACACTATTTTTTCCATACTGTGCACAAATCTTCAACGATTATCAGCACCAGACACACCCTCAGAAAAAATAAATAAATCACTGCATGATGCTTTTCTTTCATGAAAATCAGAAGCACTATTGCCTTGCACCACAGACACAAATGAACATGTTCAAATAATTACATTTTTATTTATATATATATATATATATAGCTAGCGCTTTTTACAATGGAACATTGTCACAAAGCAGTGTAACAAGGATTTACAGTTTATAAATATAAATTTGAGCTTTAAATAATTAACTCACACGATTATAATTATATTTTATATAAAGTGAACTCCAATAAAAGTTCATACTTTTATGATCTGTGAAATGTTTCCATTACTGCATGTTTTGTTGCAATAATTCTTTTCCATTATATACAGTATATGAAAGGGCAATCTAAAAGCCACAGCAAAAAGATAATCATGATATAATATGACCAAGCTGTATGATAATTAATAAGCTAATGTTTTATTGGTCCCTCAAGCTTGCCGTGCCTAGATAGTTTGTTTCTATCTCTTTGTGGTACTCAATGTGGTACATTAAACTGGAATTACGGTCAGCCTGCTGTGCCTAATTGAGCTGATTAAAGCACACATCTTGCAGCAAATTGAGAGATGTTTTCACAAAGCATGGCTTGTTGTTTCTTATGCTTATTAGTTTGCTTCACTGTTTTCATAATCATGCTTTGATACAATAAGCATTGCTTTGTATGATGCTCTTACCTAAAATATTTCATAACCCAACAAACACCAACACAAATAAGTGGGAATTTGAGCTTGTGATTTTCTGAAAATAGATATTTTTTTATCTTTGTTTAACTGTTATATGGACAGGATGCATCGTTTCATTTTATTATTAAACCACAGTAACCCCACCTATTTTACATCAGTAAAAAAAAAAATAAAATAAATCAATAAATTGGGTTTGTTGTTGTTCCTGGAACTATATCCATCAATATGATTAGGGCCAGCAGTCATTATTTCCAATTAGATCTATAGTTTCTATATGGTGCCACCTTAACTGCGACTATGTAAAACATTATCTGGATAGAAACGTTGCATGTTCCCATTTAGGGTTCGGGTTAAGGTCCCCTTGCACATTTTATTCGCTTTGTTGACAATTTTCAGGAGCGCCAGCAAATGCTGATAAAGACCTGCATTGTGAGTGTAGTGGACAAACCAGAAACCCAGCTCTAAGTGGCAGAAGTGTCTAAAAGCATACAATCATACAAAATTGTAACTTAATATAAGCTTTTACCTGCTCAACAACATGTTTATATCCAGCAAGTTTTAGAGAACAGAATCTTTATGATTCAGCAGCAAAATCCCATCCAATTTAAAATGTAAAAACATTACACATTTATTAATATTATTCTGCAAAATTACACTGAACAGCTACTGAATTAAAAACATCTTGCTAATAACAGGAATATGTTGGAACTGCCCACTAGGGCAACTGTAGCTGAAATACTGGCTCCTCCAATAGCCATCTATTTGTTCACACTCAAAGGCACTTAAGTCTATATCTGGTATATGTTGCCTTCTGCTAGGAAGTAGCCATATCAGTACATTATATAAGAGCCAACTGCGATGAACTCTCTTTATACTTATCCAGTTAATATATAAATATCATCTTCAGTTGCATTACAGTGATGTATACTACATCTAGATCTGATTCTATAAGATAGATATTGTCTCTTTAAATGTTTCTCAGTTCAGCATAATCATAAAACAATATCTTTACAATGTAGAGAAAGGCATTCTTTACAGTAACATGGTGTTTTTTTTATCTTGCAGATTGTTGCTTTTGTGTCTCTCTTTTTCATCTTGGTGTCCATCACCAACTTCTGCCTTGAGACCCATGAGGCCTTCAATGAAATCAAAAACCGTACTAAAACGATTACAACTGGCAACGTTACCAAGCTGGTATACACTCAGGAGGTGGTGACAAATCCTGCTCTTACACTGGTGGAAGGCATCTGTGTGGTGTGGTTTACATTTGAGTTCCTGGTGCGCATCATCTGTTGTCCTAACAAGCTGCTCTTCATCAAGAATATGCTGAATATCATTGACTTTGTGGCCATTTTGCCCTTTTACTTGGAAATTAGTCTGAGCAGACTCTCCTCCAAAGCTGCCACAGATGTGCTTGGATTTTTGCGAGTGGTACGTTTTGTGCGGATCCTGCGGATCTTCAAGCTGACCCGTCATTTTGTCGGGCTAAGGGTGCTTGGCCACACGTTGCGTGCCAGTGTTAACGAATTCTGCCTCCTCATCATCTTTCTTGCTCTTGGTGTCCTCATCTTTGCCACGATGATCTACTATGCAGAGCGCATTGGTGGAGAACCTGACGATCCATACACAAACAGCCACACTCATTTCAAGAACATTCCAATCAGCTTCTGGTGGGCTGTGGTCACTATGACCACACTGGGTTATGGAGACATGTATCCTCAGACCTGGCTGGGCATGATGGTTGGTGCACTATGTGCATTAGCAGGTGTTCTAACTATTGCCATGCCAGTCCCTGTTATTGTAAACAATTTTGGGATGTACTACTCCCTGGCCATGGCAAAGCAGAAGCTGCCCAAGAAAAGGAAACGCCACCACCGAAATACAGACACAGTTCTGGATTCAGTTTCATTTGGAAAATCTGAAAGCAACTCACATAGGAATAGCACCCAGAGTGACACATGCCCTCTTGCACTGGAGGAAAATATTGCCAGGAAATGTTCAGGTAAATCACTCACATAGACCGAACAAAAATACGGATCTGTGCAATTGTATTTGTTGTTTACCTTTTCTTTTTGTTAGACTCAAAGCAGAATGGAGATGCTAACATAGCTCTATCAGAGGATGAGCCACTTTCCCCAAATGAGAGATGGTCACTCCGCCGCTCACACAAGCGAGACAAGTGCAGAAGAGAGGGTACATCTTTCCTCCTGAAATCTGGAGATTTTTCCTGCAGCACCGATCCCACAATGTGTTCAGGTACAGAATAAAACCTTAAATAAAAATGATTTTACATTTTAAGAATTTAAGACATTTTAAGAATGTTAAATACATTTTTGCTGGCCTGTATTAATCTGTTAAAACCAGGGAAGTAGCACCAAATTCAGCTCCATCTACACATTTCTCACTCCAACATTCACTTATT
>JAOUQV010000026.1:3143265-3157591 GCA_028565295.1 Aspidoras spilotus | reverse complement strand
ATTTGTGTGTTTCACTGCACGGATGGGTTAAATGCAGAGGACCAATTCCGCTGTGTGCGAACATAGTGGCAAAAAATAGTAAAATGTCTACAAAATAATACATAAAACAGAAGAGGAAAAAACAGTGTCTAGCTCAAATCTTCACCATGATCTAGTCTGACCCTAAAACATTAATGGCCTCATGAAAATAATATATCAGAAAAGAATTATTTAAAATCCACCAGGACATAGCGCAGCATGCTAACATGTAATACTTGCTTGGGATTAGCCATTTCTAAAAAGGCCCAACATTAATCATAAACAAAATCTTGACCACTTAGTACTTGAAATGGAACTTAACATTATACCCATCACCTGTCAGACTTTCAGTTTTCCACCAATGTCTTCTATTACGTCTAAGCTAAGTAGCTTCACAGAGGTACTGTAAAAGCAACCTCACCTTAGTTGCATTATAATATAAATATGTCAAAATACTTTAATGCCATGTTGTCTGGTTGTTCCAGTAGGTGCATAAATAAACTGAAATTAGTCCAGAATGCAGTGAACGGAATCCTTACTAGAACCCAAAAATAAAACCATATCACCCCTGTCTTATCCACATTGCACCGGCTACCAGTCAAATTTCGTATTGAACATAAAATACTTTTACTCAATTATAAAGAAGTAAACTGTCTTGCGCACAGTTCCTTAGTGAACTTCTAGTTTTTTATAATCCACCACGCCTACTTAGATCAAAAGGTGCAGGCTATTTGCTGATACCTTGTGTTATGAGGGCTACAGCAGGGGGCAGATAATCTTCTTATAGAGCCCCACGTCTATGGAATAATCTTCCAGTCAATCTACAATTTCTCCCAGACTCAGACACAATCTCGGTTTTCAAGGCTATGCTAAAAACTTTAGTCAATCATATTCTTCATAGTCCCCTATAGTTCAGGGCCCAGAGCTGGAAAATTCAGGGTCATAGAGTGTTTTGGTAAACAGGGATGTTTGGATGCTTTCGCCGGCCACTCTCACGAGATCACTCAGATTTTTGACTTTCTGGCTGCTTTATCTCACCTTCTGGTTCTACTATGTAGTTATGCTGCCATAGTGATAGTCTGCCAGAGTTTCCTGCTTTCTTCACAACTTGTGTTTAGATTAATCATTAAATAGTGTATTGTATCTAACTCTCTTTATTCTTTTTTCCTTTCTCTCTTTTCTCCCTTTTCTCTTTTCCATCTGCTCTCTCTTTCGGATGAGCTGCACCTAATACGGCGGAGGCACTAGGAGGTGTCAGCAACCCTGCGCCTGTCTGATTCTCTCTGACTGCCCATTCAGTTTCATTATTATTATTTTTAAATGTTATATTATTGTTAATGATGTATACATATTGTATTGTATCACCCAAATGAAGATGGGCTCCTCTCAAGGTTTCTTTCTTATTTCCTCAAGATGTTTTTCTAGCCGCTATTGCTCATCTGGGATAAACATTTTCTGTAAAGCTCCTTCGGGACAATGTCCATAGTTAAAAGCGCTTTATAATTATAATTAAACAATACTACACTTAGCAGATACTCAGACACCTTAAATCGCAGCTCTGTGTCTCTCCATTACATGCATACAACAGAATGAACACCCAGCAATTAAAAGATAAAACATCTAAAAGCTGGGAATATCAATCACATGTTGCTGCTCCACAATTCTACATGCACCTCTCCTAATTGAGACCAAACAAGACTTTGAAGTCTCTCGCTAATTTTGCTTCAACTGACTAACATACTACTAAAAGGCCAGTCCATCCTAAACGGACAAATGTTTTATTGGATTTATTACATTTATAGTCTTATTATTAGTCTTTCTAACTGGGTCTTACATTTATTACATGCTTGACTTACATCTTCTTTAACTCAATTCTTCAATAATAATTATGCGGTAGCTGAAACCCAAGATGGGATAAAACTGTGATCTGATTTGCCACCTACTATACCCAGAAATCAGAGGGCTAAGGTGGATATGAAATGGTATAAAAGTAATTCTGTCCCTCAGTAAGTATTTCCCTTTATTCCAGACCTTAATGCAGCCATCATAAATTTAATACAAGAGGCTCTCAAGGACCATTCAATCAGTAGTGTTGATGAGAGATGAGGCAGATTTGTGACACCATCTACAACTCCTCCATGGACAATTATGGCAAGCGGGAATGAGACTGGTATGAAGCAGGGATCACAGAGCTGGAGCTAGCAATTGTAGCAAAACACACATCACTGCTAGAGTATAAAAGAGGCCCTTCAGAGAAGACACTTGCTGCGCTCAGGAAAGGCAGAAACGACACCTAGCAGGTTACACAGAAATCTGCCATCAACTACCAGTGTATGTCAGAACATCCAACTCTCTACTGGCTGTGGTAACATACGTGCCATGAAGAGTATGAGGAGATGAAGAAAGTGTTTGGCTCAAGAATCATTAACTACTAAAGTCTTTAACGGGCGACATCATAACACATTGCAGCAGACATATACAAATATTGACGGAGTACTAACAGTAGCTTTAAACTCAAGAGAAATTTTCACCAGCTTAGCTGTTGAATGTAAGATTTCAATGCCCCATCCTCCTTGGAGGAGCTTCTTGACTCTCGAGCAAGGCCATCAACTCATTTTTTTAGTGGTAAGGCACCAGGATTTTATGATGCCTTATCAAGGCATCAAGGTTGAAAAAAATACTGCACACCTAGACCACTTTCATGAGCTTTTGCTGCAGTGCTGGGATGAAGGAACTGACCCACAGGACATGCATGATTCCAACATCATTTCATTCTAAAAAAACAAAAGAGATCACAATGATTGCAATAAGCATAAGTTCCTGCTAAGGGAATTGTTGTTTGCAGATGATGCTGTTCTGACGGTTCATACCGAGGTTGCACTACAAACCCCTATCGACTGTCTGTATCAAGACAGTCAGTATCAAGAAGGTCAGCAGTACCCCCTTATATCCATTGGTCAAACACACCTTTGAGGTGGTGGAGAATTTCATCTATCTTGCCTCCACCATCTTCAACAAACTCTCACTGGACTCTGAGCTGAATACTTGAGTCGGCAAAGCAGCAGCAGTGTTGGCCGGTCTGACTATAATTAATAAGCTTAGAGTGAATCAGGCTGGAGTGATGGAGTGATCTACAGCAGGGAAACCTGGACTTTATACTCTCATCAAGAATGCGACTCAACACCTTCCATCTGCTCTGTCTGAGGAGGATCCAGGGTATCAGTTGGTAGAACCATGTTCCAAACTAGGATGTGTTAGCAGCAGATTGTGCTGCTCGAAGATTGGGCTGTTAAGCGATTATAGGCACTGCCAATACACTGGCAATTTCACTGTTTGAGTCTAAAGTATTCTATAGAGAGCAGACTGAGATCATTTGGAAATGTGAGGGACGGTGGATATATTGGTAGCAGGATGTTAGAGATGGAGCTGCCAGGCAGGAGGCAGAGAGGAAGACCAAAGAAGAGATACGTGCATGTGGTCAGTGTAGACATGCAGATAGCCGGTTTGAAGTAAATAAAAAAAAGGAAATTGTTATTAAGCCTTTTAGTATTACTGTAATGTATATTCTATATAACTTAATGATTACCACATATATCAATTCTTCAAAGTATATATATATATATAAATTATAGAAAGTATATATGAATTGAATATTGAATTGAATTGAATGAACCTAATATTTAGGTATTGGATTAGCAATTAATCTAAGGATATTTCAAGGTATAACCCAACACACACGCAACATGGCTGAGCATGTTGAACTCTGTCAAGCACAGAAAAGCTTACAGAACAAACATGTGCAAAATTATCTGATGCATTGGCTATGTTCTGTGCTCACTCTACCATTGTTGTCTTTTTTTTTTGCCTCACCAACCCAGTTGTCATGGCAATGTAGCACACGGTTGCCATGGGGAGGTGCTCATCTGCCTTTTCAACCCGGTCACAAATATGGCCAGCTGGAAAGTAAAAAAACAGAAAAGAAATCCTTTCTCTTTGTTTGCATTGGTGTTGCTGAGGAGGGAATGTGGAAAGTTGCTGAAGCCAAGGACACTGTGTTCCAGATCTTACTGAACATTTGAGCTTCTTGGTAGCTTATGTTTTTTTTTCACAAATCCTGTAAATTGTAAAACATACTTTTTTTAAAAAAGGTATATTTGATCCAAAACAACTGTTTATCTTTTGTAAATTTACTTGTAGTCTGGATTAGCAAATTATAAACTGACCTTTGGCCTTTTATTTATCCTATTTGCTCTATGGCATATTGGATAGTTAATAGGATTTGTGAAATAGCTCGGCTTTCTGTATTACTGACAATGCAGATTATTAACTTATCAGTTTTGCATACTAAAGAGCTGAAAGCTTAGCCTTGTTACATTTTGTATTAAATGCATGTTAACACTGCTCTCTGCTTTGAATACAAATAATTATAAATGGCACAGACGAGTGGTCAGTGTAATGAAAATCTGTGGTATCCCGCAAAACCCAATTAATTGTATTGCCTTTATCTTCACCCTTGTTCAGTTCAATTCATTCATTTATTATATTTATTAATTTACATGGCGTCACAGGCCAGCCAGTGCCCATCTGGCAACTCTGGACCTAGAGGCAGGAACAACCCTAAACACTCCATCATAGGGCACACACATTCACAATTTGATGCCTGTGAGACAAAATTATTCCTAGAATGATTTAAAATATAAAGTATTTGCTATAGTCATGGGAAAAAAGAAAGTACTTCTGAGTGAGTGAAACACCATAATAACTGATACCACCACCACCACCACCACCACAGAAAACACCATGAGCATTTCTCTATATTCGTTCTTTTCTTCACCTGTGTGTCTGTGTGTTTCACTGCATGGGTTAAATTAAATGTGGAGGACCAGTTCCGCTGTGTGAAAGCATTGTTGCTTCACTTATAGACAAACAAATATCCTAATTCTACGTTGTGTGTCAATGACTAGAATCATTCAGTGTGCATACTATCTTCAGCACCAGTGGCCATTTTAATAACAGGAAAAAGGTCATACTCATACGCAGGTTCCATCCTTTACACAAATTCACATATCTATACACAAGTCAGTGACAATTTAGCATTTCCAATTTGTCTGTGGGAGCAAACCAAAGCACCCAGAATAAACCCATGCAAACACACCGAAAACATACAAACTCCACACAGAGATTTCCCAGGTCGCCCCGCTTGGGGATCGAACCCAAGATCTCCTTGTTGTAAGGCCACATACAACAAACTACATGATTATAAGGGAATATAATCAAGCAACTGTTACTAGAACCAGGGGGCTATGTCATCCACAAGACAACTATTGAACAGTGACATTCAAAGAAGATGGGGGGTCAGCATACTTGTAACACAAAGTAACAATTTCATTATCTACAGTGAAGCACGGATGCAGAGGATGCAAGGATCTTCAGCAGGTCTAACATGCTCTTCTTTAAAGAAGTTTGTAGGGACCACCTAAATGTTATGTAGGCCCTGATAAATTAGAAAATAACTGCAGAAGTGTATACTAGACTATAAATAACATTTATAACATAAATAACATATAAAATAACATTTTACCATGATCACATTAATATAACTAAAAGTAACAACGTCTGAACAGTCAGGTTAAAGAAATCCACAGTGTTGTGGTATAAGTGAAATTGTTTAAAAGGAATTGCAGATTTACACCAAGGATCTTTTATCCAACGCATTAGGTGACTATGGAAATAATGCCAGTCATAAATTTATGGGCTTTCTTGTTAGTTATGACCTTTCTTGTTCCACTTCAATTTCAGATATTTCATCTTGTGATGTTTAAAAGGTATGCAGATGTTGTAATAACGGAACTTCAAGCTCCTTGACATCTTAACAAATTGACAAAACAAAAGAGGCCAGGATGATTTAAAAAACCTCAAATGTATGTAATTCTTGCAGGAAATCTAGAGATCTACAGTCATTAAGAGCTTGATCAAGATGCACATTAGTGTTAGTGTGTTAGTGTACAATAAGTGCCCAGGTGGAATAATCCATATTTAGTATTTATTCAAATGGACACAATCCTCTATTTAGTACTCAACACTATGTGTTATCACTATGTGTCTTTGTCCATTTCTCATGTGTAGCACCGTCCTACCATCTATATAAATATGGGATCTAAATAAAATTTCCTGTTATCACAAGAAGTTTAGATTGGTTTTCTTAAACGCCAAAGCTATAATTAAAAATATCTGTTTGGCCCATATTACATTTAATAGCAATAATGTCATGTCATCGTTTTGTAATGTTTGGCTGAAAATGGGATAGACAAACTGACTGAGCATCCCAATATCTTTTCTGTCAATCACAGTTACTAATGCTACTGGTTTTTTAGCAGATCACTCTACAACGCAATCAAGGCTGGAATAATACATAAACATAAACAATAATACATAAAACATATTTTGGCATCTGACATAAAGAGCATCATGGTATCAGTAGGAAGTAAAATGAAGTTGCGGTGGTCCAGAAGGTGGGCTATGCAAAGAGTTTTGTGGAGGTGAAAAGAGAGGTTTAAAGATAGAAATTGAGGGTGTAATAAATGTATTCAGTGGCTATAAGGCATGCAATAATAAACACATTTCACAATTCGATATGCATTACTGTTTTTGCTTCATGATACAATATACTTTTCATACAAAACGACAAAAGACATTATTTCTCAAAGAACACAAGTTTAGCTATGATAATTTGATTACATAATGCTTAAATGTGTTTTCACATTATGGCTCAGAATAAATGAAAATCAGCAAAATGAAAGATTGTAAACCAAAACTGTAAGATTACTGAACAATTCAGTTCTAAATATCACTTCTTATTAACTTATTATTATAGTTAATATTCTTATTATTCTGATTAACACATATAATTTCTTACACCATGAACGTCCAAAGTGAACATGAAATTTTCACCTCTGTCAGGAGGCAGAAATAGACTTCAGGTTATTCATTCACAGTGGAGGGTATCTCTAGGGTGGGCCCCTGAGACACACAAGTCTGAGCAGACACATGCACACACAGTGAAACCCAGACATAGATAGACAGACATACATTCACAGACAGACGTGGCAAGCCACAGCCCCAGCCCCAGCCCCAGCACAACCTCAGTGAAGAATTTAAGCTCTGTCACGGTGATGCCGTTAACTAGTGGCAGCAACCAGATGACTTAGCAGACAAGAAACAAGGGATAGGTTAAAACATAGGAGGGACAAATGACATAAACAGGGGGGATATAAGACATCACCCCTGGCGGAGATCCACTGCCCAAGCCCACTCACCCTGCCTTGCAAATCTACTTTCGGAGCCCATTCAACTAAAGTTTTTACTAGTGATAATGGGCAGTATGTTGATCATCATGAAAAAGTGCAAAATAACTGTTTGAACAGTGTGTAATGTCTGGAAAGCAGTTTTCTATAATGAGCTCATCTAGAAGAATGAGGAAGTAAACTGAGCAACAATGCCTGTTTTAATCATTTGACCAGTAGTCTTTCCAGTATAGTCTCAGTCAGCCAAGAGAACTTCCATAGCAACACATACTTAAGAACACACACACTCAAAGTTATGCCTTCATATTGTCACTTATTCTTAAGGTATTAATGGTTCTTGGAGAACTGTGACTATGAAAACAATAGCATACCGCTATCTTAGTCTATCAAGAGTACACCACTATCTGTATTTGTTCAACCATTTAAATGATCTGTATCCGTATTTGTCCTCGGAGTGGGCGGGGTCTAACCCTGAATTGGACGTGGTTTTACCGGATGTGGTGGGGTTTGAATCTGTACATTATTTTAAGTCTGAAATTGATGTCTGATTGTGTACACGCAAGACTCTTTCGGATGAGCTACACCTAATACGGCGGAGGCACCAGGAGATGTCAGCAATCCTGCCCCTGCCGGATTCCCTCCGACTGCCCATTCAATTTATTATTATTATTTTTAAATGTTATTTATTATTGTTAGTGATGTATACATATTGTATTGTATCACCCAAATGAGGATAGGTTCCCTCATGAGTCTGGTTCCTCTCAAGGTTCCTTACTTGCTCAGGGATATTTCCTTGCCACCGTTGCTCCGGCTTGCTCATCTTGGATAATATATTTCTGTAAAGCTACTTTGGGACAATTTTTATTGTTAAAAGCGCTTTATAAAAAATAAACAATAAAAATTAAATTAAATTACCATTTAATCTGGCATTTAATCTGCCAACTTGATACGGTCTGCATGACCGTATCAAGATGGCAACATGAGCTGTGGTTAATGTGGTGGATATTAAGGTCTGTGTGACCTGCCAACATAAAGAACACGGGGAATTCTTTTAAAAGAGCACAACATCAGCAGTTTAGGACAGTGAGAGATGGTTATCAATCCTGAAAATAGAATATTCTTTTTTGGCAATTTGGGATTTAGCTCCGGAACCAGATTGCTCCTCTCCATTATTGCATTCCAGTGGACCTTTACAGGATAGTAACAAAATCATGAGATAAAGACCACTGTGCAATTTTGCAAGGTGGCCATAACAGAATATGTGTTACAGAACCATACATTCTTCTTCTTTCGACTCTCCCTTTATCACGGGTTGCTACAGAGAGTCAATCAGAACATTCAAGGACTCACATTACAGTTTTGGTAAATGTTTTACACCGGATGCCCTTTCTGACCCAACCCTTGCCATTTACCCAGGCTTGGGACAGGCACTAGAAATATACTGACTTGTGCTCACTAATGACTTGTTTTAGAACCATACATGCATCATTCTCCAAATCAGTCACTGTCAAGTCTTATCTATGTTTTAGGTATAAATAAGTCATATTGTATATAATCACACTTAAATATCAATAGTTTGTAGTACAAATGTTACTTAATATCTACCAAAATTATTTACAGTGCTTACAAGAATGACTTTAATGCTGCATGTGGGATTACAGTGAAATCAATAAAATACAGAACAATATCAAGTGTATGAGGTAGTGTAACCATCATAAACTACACATTTTGTAAACAAGCAAATTGTAAAAACACAGTGATGTACTGGAAAAAAACTGTTGATAGTTAGCTACTGTAAAGTAAATTTACTGTAAACATTATTTTGTAAAACACATTACAGGTTGTGTAGGTTTGTAGACCCTAGATACACTGACTGCTCTTACATTTTCCCTTTGTTACTATATACTATATATATACTATACTGTATACCACAACTATACCAACTTACAGACTGTAGCAACTGTGTTCTCTGATATTTTTTAACTAATACCTCAGCATATGTAAAGGTTTAATTATAAAATGTACAGTGGAGTGGCTGGTTTCACTCTCATGTTAAAAAACTAGGTCCTAGCAAGGATTAGCAAGTTTTGCATGCTTTTCTAATTAAGAATTATCTGTCTAAGTAGAACTAAAGGGAAGTAAGCGACAAGTTAGAAAATAACTAAAAAACATACAAGTGAGCTTACCTTTTTTCCAGGAGATTTCTAGATTATGTGTCTCACTAGATGAACTCAGTTTGAGCTCGGTTAGGTATAGCTTTTTCATGAATTCATGACGTGTCCTGCTGTCCTTGGGACAGTGAGTTCTGCAAAATAGTAATTGTCCTGTCACAGTTTCCACAATTGGTTTACTCATCTACTTATGTCCCTTTTGGGGGTCATGTCACAATCATCTTGAAAATGTACTCTGATATCTTATAACTGAAATTCTGTGTCATAACAACATCCAAGTTTGCTTTGCGGTATTTTGTATATGCCCAGATGAAAATGTCTACAAATAGTCTTTTCCTTATGACAGAATAATTAACAATTCTTAGTTAAATATGTCTATCAATAAAGTTTAGATTGTTATAATTTCTCTTTTAGTCATAGAACTATTGTACAGCAGCATTTATCCAAATAGTAAGTACTAGCTGTACTATTGGAAGCTGTACTATTTATAAACAGATGTGTTTCATAATCATGTATTTGGCATGTGCGGAGACAGGATCAGGGGGTTGCTGGTTCTGATCTGCTAAGGCAGTTACTGTCCATAGGAACCAGCAGCTGTAAAAAGACAAAAATACAGAAGCAACATTGAATAAAAAGATGCTAAACAGGTAGCCAAACACATATGTACAACTGCACACATCCAAAATTAACGTGCACTGAACCCCTAGACTAATTTGATGAAAATTAGATTCAAGGGCACGTCATTCACAAATTCACAATGAACATGCCTCAGCGACGGTCACGCCCCTTAGACACAAACAACGCTGCGCTGACACACACACGCAGACACAGACACAAATAAACATTTATTCACAGACAAACATTGTAAATCACAGCCCCAGCGCAACCCCAGGGAGGATCTTAATCCCAGTCAGCACCATGACAATGAGTAATTTCCAGAGATATGTTGCTGTTTTTGCCAAGTATTAGGATTATACAGTAGTGATTTACTACAAATCCTATAATTCCCAATGGCAAAACAGGAACTATTGAATAACTCCATGTTGCCATTTTCACTTCATATGTCATAGTGTCAAGTTGCTTGTTTCTACAGAGTTTTGCATACAGCACATACAGCACTGTGTATTGGTTTGAGTGTGATTATATTGAAGAACTTGATTCCTAGAATCATTTTGCGATGCAAATTCTGGCAGCCTGATAATCAGAAGGATGTTTGTTTCTAAATCAGGTGTTCCAGTGGTGGGAAAAGGGGAAGTGGCCTCTCTTTTTTACCACGGGCCTCTTACCCAAGTAAACATGTACAAAGGAACCTGCAATCTAGTGCATCCCCTGCTTTAATTAGCCTACCAGGATGTCAATTGCAGCTGTGTATGTGTTAGTGAGAGGATGTCTGGGTGGAGAGGATGTGCGTAGTTTGATAGTGTATTATATATATTTATGTCTGTGTGCATGTGTGAGTATGTGTGAGAAAGAGAGGGCAAGAGAGGGGATATGCATGTGAGTATGAGTTTGATTGATAGTGTGCATGTGCAAGAGAGGTGTTTGTTACAGGATACAATGAGAAGGATGTTCTTCAAAGAGTACACAGGGAAATATGTGAGAGTTCAAACCTGATGCAGATACAATACAAAAGAAATCTTTTAAATAATATCAAGGCTGCATTTTTGTACAGGGATTTATCCTAAAGGTTTGGAGCTTGGGCACCGAACTGAAAAAATAAAAATATTTACCTCTCAATCATATAGGTCTGCAAAATAATGTACCTTTCCTGCCAGCATAAATAGCTTACTAAATGAATTACTAATCAATCTTCAGATGAAAGAATATCTTTATGTACAGCTTATACGATCGATTCATGCTGGGAATTAGTATCATAGCAGTAATCATTATCTCTGTATGAAATTATTTTAATAAAAATAATTTGACAATGTATTCACTTCATTGAATTCTATAATGCATGACCAAAGAATATTTTATGATGTCTGAATGATTGGTAATGCTCGGTTGTCAGTGACCGCTGTTTATCCTGTCTTTTTGTGTTGTGAGTACCACTTTCCTTCTCCAGACTTGTGTGGGATAATTTGTGTCAGAGCTGAAATATAAAGCCTTGCTTATGCCTGGTTACTTGCTATCTGTTAACAGGTTGACAATAATGGTTTTGGACATACATACAGTATCACCATTTTAGGGAGCAATTTGCTTAAGAAGGGGCAGTGATAGGCTTGCAGAACCGCCCTTACAACCAGAAGTTCCTCGATCTGATTCCCGGTATCCCCCAAGTCAAATACAGCTGAGGTGCCCTTAGGAAAGGCACCGAAACCCCGGTAGCTCTCCGGGGGCTGCTCGAGGCATGTGTGCTTACTTCACCTGTGTGTATACTGTATATATGTGTTTCTCTGAATAGATGGGTTAAATGTGGAGGACCAATTCCTCTGTGTGCAGGCATGGTGGCAAATAGATCACTTTTACTTACACTTGATCAAGGAATCAGCAAGGCTATTTAATTACTGGAAGGAAACCAAAAGTTATATATATATGCAGGGGTTTAGATTCTTCCTAGATGTCTGGCATGGTATGATATAGACTCTTTCACATATCATTCAGACAGCAGAAACGTGAAAAGTTAGATCCAAGTCTTTATTGTGTGATTTTGGAAAATTACATTAGAAAATTAACAATGGCTAGGTATGGTGTAACAGGCTCCCGAATTCCAGTATCCTCCATAAAAAGAATGGTTGCTTGTCTAACAAAATGAACTCTGTCACCTTTGTTGTAACTGTTTTAGGGTTATATTGGTCAAATTGTCTGTTTAATTTTTAAAGAGCTGGTCAGATGGCAACCAGCGAATAATAAATGCTTTAAAATGTATTGGTTGATTCTGAAAAAAAAATAATATTGGCCAATACTGATATAATTTCGATTCGATTACAATTTGATCATTATTAATTCCGATACTATGCGTTGAACTGGTCTGTGAGCACTGCATAGATTTGGAAAAAGAGATGATTAGGCACAACAATGGCAATAATTAGCATTATGGTGAGATTTGGTGTGTATGTAGTTTTGTTACTATGTGCCGGCATCTTGGGTTGTTTCAAGGCGTGTTGTCCCTCTTGGGTTAAGCCAGGACTGCTTTGATACTAAACAATAATCTCAATAAATTCATTTAAAGGAAAAAGTTTGGCAAGTCTAATCAGCAAATTAGATTTTACCAATGTGTAGTGTATCCCCTTCTGCCTCTGTGCCATATAAATCTGTCTCAAACTGTATACAATCCCAGCAAAACTGATGCTGCAGACTAGCCATTAACCAGGCATTAAGATCATATTTCACTTATGGGACGGTTTGGGTAAATCCAATCGCATGCACTAGAGAACAAAAATTGGGGTAAAAAAACAAACCCAAAGAGCAAATAAACTGAACCAAAACGGAAATACTTCTGAACTAAGCTAAAATTAAACCGTGCACAAGCAGCTCAACTTAAAAGAAAGAAGTCAACAGAAAAATAATAATTCAAGGAATGACAATACCAAGTGGTGTTTTTTAAATATGCAGCTAAAATTAAGAGAGAGACACATTTATAAAACATAGCATAATTCTAAATCACAAGTACAGATGGGGTGAGCTGGGTTCGAAACGCAGCAGTTTTATTAAATAAACAAAGAGCGGCACAGCTAAATATAAACTTAAGAGAATTAAAATAATAAGAGTTAAAAAAGAAAAGGGAAATACAAATACAAATATTGAGGTGAGACTTGAGAGACTGCTTATCACTGTGAATATAATACGTTCTCGAAGTTAAAGTTAGAGAGAGTGGGATAAAATAGTTGCACCAGAACTCTAACACTTCCTATCTATTACGTTGGGTCGAAACCCTAGCACCTTTCCTCTATTTGGTTCAGTGTACCTGTGACCCTAACCATTTTTATAAGAAAAAACTTGCACACCGGAGTTGAACTCATCACCTGCTTATATTGAGCTACAGGTGCATCTCAATAAATTAGAATATCATCAGAAAGATTATTTATTTCAGCAATTCAATACAAACAGTGAAAGACATATACTTGTATTATATAGATTTATTACAAACACAGTGTTATAGGGAAGACATTGGAAGTCATTAACACACTCCACAAGGAGGGTAGGCCACAAAAGCTCATTGCTAAAAAAGCTGGCTGTTCACAGAGTGCTGTATCCAATCATGTTAATGGAAAGTTGTGTGGAAGGAAAAAAAATTGGTAGAAAAAGGTGCACAAGCAACTGCTTGAGTCCTTGAACAAGGACTGCTGCTGGAGTCAGTGCTTTAAGAGTCACCACACAAGGATGTTTCCAAGACAAGGGCTAAAACTGTTGCATTCCTTGTATCAATCCAGTAATGATCAAGAGGAAACGCCTTCGGTTTTTTCAGTTGGTCTTATGTAATTTTCTAATTTTCTGAGATAATGTTTTGGGTTTTCATTGGCTGTAAGCCATAATCATCAACAATAACCGACATAAACACTAGAATTACTGATCAATAGAATCAATGACCTTTTTGATGATATTCTAATTTATTTAGATGCACCTGTATGTGCATATTTTTCCTGTTCTGAATAACTCAATTCAATCCATTACAATTTTATTTATAAAGCACTTTTAGCAATGGACATTGTCCCAAAGCAGCTTTACAGAAAATGTTTAATCATAGATGAATAATGGTGGCAAGGAAAAACTCCCTGAGTAAGTAAGGAAGAAACCTTATATAACATAAATCTATTGCATATATATATATATATATATATATATATATATATATATATAACATAAATATAATATATAATTATATAACTAACA
>JAOUQV010000026.1:3073330-3083539 GCA_028565295.1 Aspidoras spilotus | reverse complement strand
AATTTTAAAAATTACGATAAAGTTGGCGACATCTCTTGGACATCTGTTGAACATGCTGAATTGCGTCACTGACCTTAGAGGTAAAGTAACATTTGAAATATTTTTTGCAGAAATGTAATAAATCTATGAAATATAGTCGAATTTCTTCCATATCGCGTATAACTTTCAGAAGTAACTCATAAAAAAATTATAATTAATTATTTTCAGAAATTATTTCTGCCTGCCACACGAAGAGAAGGCATGTGGGCGTTTACAAACGTCTTTGATTGACGTGAGCCAAAGCCAATAGTAGTACACTCTGTCAGTTTGGCAACCCTATCAAAATTTTAGGGCGTGGAACTCTGTAGTCTGTACAAGATGGCGTATATGGTTGTTTTACGGCTACGATATTGAGCGAATTGCGGTATATTATTGACTTAATTAATCAATTGTGTCCGTATAGTCACGTTGTAATCATTTGTCATAAGCCGTAGAAACGCAAAATACCCACCATGAAAGGAAAAGAAAGATCGCCAGTTAAAAAACGCTCAAGGGCCTTGGACGATGTTCGAGACAGGGGAGGAAGCCATCCGAGCAGCAAGAAAATGGGGGTTGTGTCGATTTCTGCCGGAAGCAACAATGGAAATAGCTCTTCTAAAAGTGAAGGGAGTTCGGCGAGAAGGAGTTTACTTGGAGAAAAAAGGGATAGTCGGGACTTCGACGGACATGCTTCGAGTCGCACGGGAAACAGTCATAACTACAGCAGCCCAGTTGCTAGTGCTAGCAGCAAGAATCACAACTCGAATTTGTCTCTGGAAGCGGCCGCCAGGAGCAACTCGCGTTCAGAGCAGCGCAGCCAGCTCGCCGCTAACGAGAGTGAGTACAAAACGCTAAAAATAAGCGAACTGGGGTCGCAGCTGAGTGACGAGGAGATCGAAGACGGTTTGTTTCATGAGTTCAAGAAATTCGGCGATGTGAGTGTAAAAATTAGCCGCATCAACGACGAAAGAATTGCATTTGTGAACTTCAGGAGGCCCGACGATGCCCGGGCGGCCAAACATGCACGAGGTCGCCTGGTGCTCTATGACCGGCCTTTAAAAATCGAAGCAGTGTACATGAACAGGAGAAGAAGTAGATCACCAGTCGAAAGCTTTCCTGCTGTGGCTGGTCACAGACATTTGCACACACAGAGACCTCTGTCCCCTACTGGACTCGGCTATAGAGACTACAGGCTGCAGCAGTTAGCACTTGGTCGACTTCCTCCACCCCCACCGCCTCCCTTACCCAGAGAGCTGGAGAGAGAAAGAGAGTTTGCTTTTTATGAAGCCAGAGCAAGGCCTGCTTACATTGCTGAACGAGCTGCTGCCTTTCGTGAAGAGGATTTTATTTCTCCTGAAGATGACCAAAGAGCAAACAGAACGCTGTTTTTGGGTAACTTGGACATCACAGTTACAGAAAATGATCTAAGGAGGGCATTTGATCGCTTTGGCGCAATCACTGAAGTGGACATTAAGAGACCAACGCGTGGCCAAAACAGCACATATGGCTTTCTTAAGTTTGAAAACTTGGACATGGCTCACAGAGCAAAGATCAGCATGTCAGGAAAAGTAGTTGGCCGAAATGCTATTAAAATCGGTTATGGAAAGGCAACCCCAACAACTCGTCTGTGGGTGGGAGGGCTTGGACCTTGGGTTCCCTTGGCTGCGTTAGCTAGAGAGTTTGATCGCTTTGGCACAATAAGGACTATAGATTACAGGAAAGGGGACACGTGGGCTTACATTCAGTATGAGAGTTTGGATGCTGCTCAGGCAGCTTGCACACACATGCGTGGTTTTCCTCTTGGAGGGCCAGATCGACGGCTTAGAGTGGACTTTGCAGACACAGAGCACCGCTATCAGCAGCAGTTTTTGCAACCACTTCCCCTACCCCACTATGAGGTCATGGCTGAATCTTTTGTTCACCGTGCAACCCCTGATGCTATCAGGGTCAGAGAAAGAACTCCTCCACCACTACATTTTAGAGACCGTGAGCTTTATGCCGGTGCTGAATGGCCAGCTCCTGCCATCCGTGAGCGTGTAAGAACTCCTGCTTTTGAAACCCTGGAGCCCTTAGAACGAGAGCGAAGGCCAAGAGAGCCATGGTCCTTGGAACGGGAGATGCCAAGCAGAGATGCTGTAAGAAAACGCCGCCTGCTAGAAGATGGACGACACCTAGATTGTTCACCTGACAGCAGCAGTGAGTGGGCAGTACGGCGCAGACGAGCCCCATCCACAGAGGGCAGCCCAGGAAGTAGCAGTCGTGATGGGCGATTCAGTGACTCTGAGCGTCCAGTAAGAGCAGAGCGGCTATCACCGGCACGAGAGCGTCGCAGCAGCCTAGACAGGGCTCCTGGAGAAAAGAGACTCAAAAGCAGCAACAGCCTGTCTGATTCGAACATTGGTGTAAACCCATCAGAGAAAAAACGGAAAACAAGTGAAGCAAGCAAAGGTGCTTCAAAGAGAGAGCGAACTGATGGAAGCTCCAAAGGCAGTCAGTCTTCCAAGCAGGATGCAGGTGGGAAGCTGAGTATGGCCTGGAATGGAATGTTGCTCTTAAAGAACAGCAATTTCCCAGCTAGCATGCACATCCTGGATGGGGACCTGAGTGTGGCCAACATGCTCCTGGTCGACGGCAGTACAGGAGGGAAAGTGACACAGCTCCGCATCACTCAGCGCCTCCGGCTTGACCAGCCCAAAATGGATG
Source organism: Aspidoras spilotus (assembly GCA_028565295.1). Classification (NCBI taxonomy): domain Eukaryota; kingdom Metazoa; phylum Chordata; class Actinopteri; order Siluriformes; family Callichthyidae; genus Aspidoras; species Aspidoras spilotus. The sequence goes on along the minus strand of JAOUQV010000026.1, from coordinate 3,080,818 downwards.
AGGTGTCACGCCGCATCAAAGTAGCAGGCCCAGGCGGGTATGCCATTCTTCTTGCTGTTCCTGCCAGCTCAGAGGATGCATCTTCATCAACAGACCCAGCGGCTTCAACCCAGCGTCCTCTGCGCAACCTGGTCTCTTATCTGAAGCAAAAGCAGGCAGCTGGGGTAATCAGTTTACCTGTGGGGGGCACACGCGATAAGGACAACACGGGGGTGCTGCATGCGTTCCCACCCTGCGATTTCTCTCAGCAGTTCTTAGATTCCTCTGCAAAAGCTCTTGCCAAAACAGAAGAGGACCATCTTGTCATGATCATTGTCCGTGGAGCATCCTAACAATCAGAACACAAACAAAAAAGCATTGTTATATTAAACAGATGTGTTATTTGCATGCTTTTGTTAAGTCTGGTGCAGCAATTATAGTTTAAACAGTTATTAAATGGGTTATGTGTCATCTGTTTTGCCAAGTGCAATGCATGATAAACATGTATCATATAGCAAAATTGGTTTTTACCTTTCAATATTTGCTCCCCATTGCAAGATTAGTTTCCAGACCAGGTCATTGTGATACTGCCGATCTGGTTAAGCGTGAACGATAAAAGGCAGACATAAAAGGCAAAAACTGAATATTTACACTATACCCTGTACTGCTGGGAAACGTTTTGTTTTGCCATTAGACTGTAAACACTTCCATATATGAAAATTAACAAGAATGTTAGTTCATGTAGGCATTATATATATTTTTTATTTAAAAAAGAGGTTATTATTCGTTGTGGTCTAAAGCTCGAAACAATCAGTTAATATTGAAGCAAATGTGTAGTACAGGCCTACGGGTTTAGTTCTGTTGTTCTCCTAAAGCAGTCTAGCTATATCTCACTTTAAACTGCATGATAATGTTGTCCTGTTTGGAAACGTTTACAGGGTAGACCACAGTCCAAACTTTTGCCTACTATAAAGTAATGTATACACAGCTGTACTTTAGTATTGAAATGTTTATCATTGTGTAACTGGGCAAGCATTTACTGAGGCTACCAATGGTTGCAGAATCGGTCATCTCTAGAAATCAATAATTATTTTGGTATTCTTTTAATTCTGACGTTTTCAAAGTTACCATTTGCACAGACCATTACATATAGCTCATAATGTAGACCATCTGAGAAACTAGTTCACTAATTTCTGTTCAGGCTGTGATCAGCCTTTAGTTTCTAATAATTTGACTGTTTTTATTGTTTTCCTTTACCTTTTTAAAGTGATATTGTCTGTAGAAAAGTACAAACATCCAGCATAACTTCATAACAGTGGTATGTAATGCATGTGGCTTTTTCCTTTTTGTAAGTATTGGCCTAAGTTGTGTTCTATATGCCACATTAAAGGAATTGGTAATTGATGTCCAGATACTAAAATGTGAGTTCAAAAGTGTTCGTTCTAATTTGATAAACGCAATTCTTATGCTGATTTATAATTTTATTGTGATCTATATTCACTTTATATAAACACACATTGTCAGCTTAAGATATACTTGACGCAAAGCTGTACAATTAATTTTTATCTGAGTGGTTAGAATTTTTCAGTACATTAATAATGAAAGAAACAAAACCTGGTCAGCAAATAATTGGTCAGCAATCATTAATCATACTACTAATGCACATGCATTGATTTATTATCAGCCTATATTATTAGTATATGTTTAATTGTGCAGCCCTGAAAGTATGTTTTTAGTTGAGTATATGTTATGTTTGGATTGCCTGTCAGATATCGCCTACTTTTCTAACCACCAAATCAGAAATGTTTTGCAATTTTTATCAATGTTGAGGTATTTTGCAGTGTCTTAATTAGTACCCAGTGTGTTCATTCAATCTGTATTATGCCACCTATCATTTTAAAAATCATACTAAACTGCATTTTTAAAGATGATTGGTTTGTGAATTAAGATGGTTAAGATGTTCTATATGTATGGATAAGTAGGAGATACTGTACTTTCAGTAACCATCTCTCAGGATAAAAAAGGACCCGTGCACAGGAGGACTTCTCATTGCTGCAATCAAAAAGATTTGAATTGATACTGGAGCCTTTTGGATGCAGATGGGCAAGAGCTTTTCATTTAGTGATTTGTGTATGCTCACTGAGAGAGCAGCGTCACACTTGTGTAAATGTTTTTTGTGGTTACACATCCCATATTTAAACGGAAATATGACCATCTTGCATTGTGCTGTGTACCTGATTTCTTGAAGCAGAGGAAAGAAAGAGGAATCACCCATACACTCGCACAGCTAAGAAATAGCTGTCCAATACACACACAAAAGTGCACTGGCACTTATATGATTTGTCTTACTATCAATAAATTGTTTCGTTTAATGGAGAAATATTCATTCGTTGGAATTGAATCAAAGACCACATCCCTCTGCTTTGATGTTGAATTTTGATGGAATTGTTGCCAATTGTTTCTGCTCAGGAAAAAAAATATTACCACATGTGGATAAGTGATGTGGAAAGTGAGCGCATTGTTTTGCTGTGTTGCCAGTCGATGATTTACAACCATGTGTTACGGAGTTGCCCATTTTTTGCTAATTGTGCACTCCTGGCCTAAACACCCTTTATTCCTGAGAGGTGTGAAAGCAGAGAAGGAGGCCTTTGCTACTGTGCTCTCTAGCAGGTTTGTGCTCTGCTGCTGCCCAAGGTCAGAGAGGAGATTTTGAGTATGCAGAACTTCAATAAGATGAGTTTTGTTCCAGCACTGCCACTGGTTTCCTCCAAAGGCTTCCCTACTTGCACCAGCTGGAAGAGGTCAGGTCTGCCATAATCCACCTGCTTTGCATTGCCAGCACAACCAGTCATGGTCAGATTTGAATACTTTCTGTATCGGTGGAGCAGGCATTTGTCTACCCCATCCTTTGGTTTTTGCACATTTGATTTTATTTTTCCACTCCAGTGAGCTATCAGTCCAGGAAGAGGATTTCCATGATCAGAAAATGGAGTGTGTTTATAGAAAGTAAAAAAGCCCTTTCTAAGCTGATAGTTTTGTCCTCCTCCACTTACATTTGTGACAGAAGTATTAAATCCACATCCTCGCTTAAAGTGACCAGAAAAGTCTCGCCATCTAGACTGCCAGTTTCCTCAAACAGAACAAGATTTAATGCATCGAGGCAGTACACACGCTGCAGCCTGAGTGGGATAAAGGCCTCCTCTGTTCCTAATGAGCTGTTGTGGTATGACCTTCATCACCTCTCCATCAGGTCATCCAGCAGTGAGTACCTTGCCCGATTGTGGTGAGTAGGGATAGAGTGTGTGTATACTGGGGCCATTTCCCAAAAGGTATGTATCAGTGCAGGGCATGGTAATTCATTTAGATAATTATACTGCATTATTTCTATGGCTAGATATATTTGTATTTGAATTGTGTGTGTGTGTGTGTGTGAGGGAGAGATTGAATGAATTAGCAGACATGCTCAATAATAATCAAAATAATGAACTAACTCTAACCTGCAAGTTTAAAAAAATACCAGTGTGTTTTATATTTCACCAATATGTTGGATTGTGGGAATACATTTTTAAAGGAGGTAAGTCTTTCATATAGAGGCCTTCTGTGTTCTATTTTTAAAGGGAGCAGTTTTAGTTCAGGTTCAGGATGTTATGTTCAAACTAGCGGTTTACTGTGGAATATATGTTTTTAAAAGTAGAGTTGACTACTTCTGGTAGACTTCATCAATAATATCAAGGTCAGATTGGCTTGAACTATTTAAAACTGAAAGATTAATTTTAAATATTAAACAAGGTACACACTGGATACGGTATGAGTAGCTTCCATGGATTGAAATAACAAAGTCTAAATAAAAAAATGGGTTGTTCTGGCATTTTTGTTTAGCATCATATCCACCACTGGTCCCCAAACCTAGTCAATGTGTTACATATGTTTTCTACAAACTCTGCATGGCGTGTGTGAGAAAAGGAATATTGAGGCATAACTGATGGACAGATTTGAAAACTAGCTTTGCTAAGTGACATCAACTACTTACCTAAAATTTAGTGATGAATACACAGATCTTTACAGTTTATTATGTAACTGTTCAGACCTTATATACTGTCTATCTAAGCACATTTATTTAGAAGTCAGATGACATGCGGCTGAATTAAAATTCTTGTCACTGAAAGGTAGTAAATCATTATAAAAGAACTTTGAGCAAATTATACCATGTAGTCATGAAAATAAGTACAAAATAGGCTTTATATGGACAATATGAATTGGAGAGTATATTACACATGGTAACTGGTTAAGACGGTGTCAAACCCATGCAGAGAAATTAAGTATATTTTATAAACACAAAGGAGTGACAGAAAAAAAAGCAACAGGGTAGCACCAGAGTCACTGGAGCAGTAAGGATCATTCTTTGTTGTAGAGCGATAACTCGGCGCGCCACAATCCCTCATAGATGTTTGCTTGCATTAATATCTGCTGTTTATTATGGTCAATGAATACAGGGGGTTGGGGGCAAAATGGAAGAGACCACTCCCATCAGTATAGGAAAATTTACCATGAGATATTGGTAAGCAGTCAGAATTAAATTTATAGGTACTTATTCTTGTAAGCCATACAAGTATATTCCCAACCCTGATCATTGAGTACTCGCTGTCTGGCACACTTTTGTTTTTCCTGATCTAAAACAACTTATTAAACCAAGCTGCTGAACAGCCGTTTGTGCATGATATCAGGTGTGAAAGCAGGAACAAACACCTAATTTTGAATTATTAACAAAAGAAGTATAAGTGTGAGTCAAAATGATCGACACTGCAGTTTTAGATATTTTGTGTATTTTTATAAAGCATGTGGACAAATTGACAAAGTGTACTGAAAAGCAGGAGTTCATGTTGAAAAATTATTGTTTTCTTAAAGATGATTAAAATTAATTCTAAAGCCATAATGTGCGGCTTAATACATTTTGACTCACCCTCATATATAACAGTATAGATCTGAACATCAGCTTAGAAATTAGTAATGGATGATTTTACATACTGTATGTCGGTGTTGTTGTGTCATTGACATAATAGTCGATGAGAGGTGAACATGATAAATTTTTGTGCTTATTACCCCGGAAGACTTGCATTTAATTCTGTACACTCCAGGAAGCGAAGAAACGGTTTGGGTATCAGATGTGCGTCAGTCTTGAAAAAGCCTGATCAGTCTGATTTTGAAACTGTGATAAGTTATGGAGTTGTAGACTATATGATGTTGTGTGTTATTGTTAATACTTCTCTTTTGTTCAAATGCACAGTTATGTTCTTCACTGAGTCCTTTCTGTGGTGAGAAGTTTGTCTCAATGAACTCACTGTAAGTACTTCTATTTGTCTTTTATTTTTAATATGAGCCTCAGTGCTTATTGTGTATATTTATTTTGTAACAGTGCTGGCGGATTGTGAACTCACTGCAGAACATGAGCTACGATTATAGTAAGTACTGTAGTTGAGTGTGTGTGTGTGTGTGTGTGCGTGTGTGTATAAAGACATTTAGTTTGTTTTTGCAAATAATAAAACTGTAAAGCTAGTAATCCTGCTCAGTACCAGAGGAACTGTAGCTTCAGACATTTGAAGTGTGCATGACTGAAGAGCCACTGGTGCAAAGCTAGCATCTCTGGGATTATGACTAAATGCCTCCAAATCAAATACCTGCATAAAAGTAAAGATGATGCAATGCGGTGGGTTTTTGAATGGTCTGACGTACGGACCCACGGTGCACGAAGCCGTTGCACTCTCTCTGATTGCGTGCAGCACGTTTGTGTTGGAACTGGTGCTGAATTTTACCCAGCTCAAAGTGCTTCTGTCTGGGTCAGTTTTTCCCCCTGGCCCGTGTGCGAGAGAGAGATAGATAGAGGGAGGGAGAGAGAGAGAGAGATGGATGAGACTGATTTGTAAAGCTTGATAAAACTATGGCTCAGTTTTGAATTCTGATGTGATTTATCACTGTAAATATGCATCTGAAATCACAATAAAGTTTCTTTTTTTCTATGAGGTTATGTGTTGTTTCATTCTATCAGGACAATCTTAGTATTTTTATACGAATAACATGCAGTATGTTGTAAATGCAGTTTATATGATATTCTGACATACATTCTCATTCACTATGAGTAAAGAGTTAAGGACATTGACCTTCTGTAAACTAGAAAACTAAATAAATACACACTGGGGCAAATGAGAAACACGCCCTTTAATATTAAATAAATTTATTTTGATAAGTAAGAAATAAAAATATCAATAAATGATTTTCTTTTTTACAAAACAAAATGTGATGATGATTGGTACCCTTGCATATGTTATGCATATCTCCTTTTACTGATAAAACGGCACAAACTTTTCTCCTGTAACCCCCTATAAGGTTGAGGAATACAGAGCTGCAGAGATCATTTGAGGGCTTTTCTCTTTACAGAATCTCTCTGAATGGTTCCAGGTCCTCCCTCTATTTTAAGCTAACCGTATAGCTTTCTTACAGCTCTCAATAGCTCATCTTTACTGGGGTATCAATAATTGTGGAGAGGTCTGTATATTTAGCTTTCATTATAATTATGAACCATTTCACAAACCTTTTATTATAAATTTAGACACTGTAATTGGTGACAATTAGTTGCATTGCCACAATAGTTTTAATTCTCACACTGCAATCTGTGGTGTATAGATATAAAAGTTATTGTAATATAACATTCATTTCCTTATCCACGTGAGGATTTTTAAGACTAAATAAGCACCGTTTCTCAAAAGCAACAAAATCTTCAAAAATGGTATAATATATACACATACCCCAATATATACACAAACCAGATGCCAAAAATCTTGGGACGAAGTACAAACTAAATAAAAACGGAATGCAATAATTTACAAATGTCAAAAACTGATATTGTATTCATAATTGAACATAGACAACATATATAATGTCGAAATTTCATTCCCAATATTTGCTTATTTGAATTTTTATGACAGCAACACATCTCAAAAAAGTTGGGACAGGGCAATGAGAGGCTAGAAAAGTTAAATCAAAACAAACAATTGCAACGCATTAGGTCAATTGGCAATAGGTCATTAACATGACTGGGTATAAAAAGAGCATCAAAAAGAGGATCACCAATCTCCATAATTCTGCTCCAACAAATAGTGGAGCAATATCAGAAAATTGCAGAGTTTGAACATATCATCATTTACAGTGCATAGTATCTTTAAAGGATTCAGAGAATCTGAAAGAATCTTTGTTCGTAAGGGTCAAGGCTAAAAAACCTTACTGGGTGCTCGTGATCCTCGGGGCCTTAGACAGCACTGCATCACATACAGGCATGCTTCTGTATTTGAAATAACAAAATGGGCTCAGGAATATTTCCAGAGAACATTATCTGTGAACACAATTCACTGTGTCATCCACTGTTGCCAGTTAAAACTCTATAGTTCAAAGAAGAAGCCGTAACTAAACAAGATCCAGAAGGGCAGACGTCTTCTTTGGGCCAAGGTTTATTTCAAA
>JAOUQV010000026.1:2952579-2967798 GCA_028565295.1 Aspidoras spilotus | reverse complement strand
GGAGAGGGTGAAAGAAAGATGGAAGGAGTATTTTGAGGAGCTGATGAATGAAGAGACTGATAGGAAAAGAAGAGTGGTAGGTATAGAAAATGTTGAACAGGAGGTAGGGAAGAAGTAAGGAAAGCTTTGAACAGGATGAAAAAGGGAAAAGCAGTCGGACCTGATGACATACCGGAAGAGGTATGGAAATGTAAAGAGATGAGAGTGTTATTTTTGAATAGACTATTCAACGAGATTTTTGAGAGTGAAATAATGCCTGAGGACTGGAGGGAAAGTGTACTTGTACCAATTTATAAGAACAGGGGTGATGTGCAGTTACAGAGAGATGTGCGGTAAGAGTAAAAGATAGCTTCAAGGTAAAGGTGGGCCTGCATCAAGGATCGGCTCTGAGCCCCTTCCCGTTTGCTCTGGTGATGGACAGAATAACAGATGAGGGAAAGTGAAAGGAAAGGTATATAAGATAGTGAGACCAGCCTTGTTGTATGGTTTGGAGACAATTGCACTGACTAAGAGACAGGAAGCAGAGCTGGAGCTTGCAGAGCTTAATATGTTGAGGTTCTCGTTAGGAGTGTCCAGGATGGACAGTATTAGGAATGAAAACATCAGAGGGACAGCACAGGTTGGAAAATTGGGAGACAAAGTTAGAGAGGGCAGACTGAGGTGGTTTGGACATGTGCAGTGGAAGGACAGTAAATATATTGATAGGAGGATGGTAGAGATGGATTTGCCAGGCAGGAGACAGAGAGAAAAACCAAAGAGGAGATATATGGATGTGGTCGATGTAAATATGCAGGTAGTTGGTGTGAAATCAGAAGATGCAGAGGACAGAGTGAGTTGGAAAAGATTGATTCGCTGTGGCGACCCCTGAATAAGGGAGAGGCCGAAAGAAGAAGAAGGTTTATTCATTGCCCTGATCTATCGAGATATTTAACTGGAACAGCTGTCTGAACGGGTGCTGTGATGGCTGCTCACTGCTCCGGGCATGTGTGCTCACTTCACCAGTGTGTGTGTATTTGTGTGTTTCACTGCATGGATGGGTTAAATGCAGAGAACCAATTCTGCTGTGTGCGAACATAGTGGCAAAAATGTATCACTTTCACTTTCATATTTTAATGTGCTAATTGGCCTTCCCTATGTTTTTTTTTCTATATTCTTTCCTTCCTATGAGGGTACACTGGCACGATTGGCTGCCGCTCTATTTTGGATACTTCACCACACCCATCCTTGTTCATCAATTACACATCACAGACTGCCTCACTTAATTTATCTTCAAAAAGTTTTCACCATATTTAAGCTGCAGTATGCCTCATTTTTGTGTGTATTGCACCTAGCATATGCCTCGCATTACTTTCAAAGTGCACAACAGACATGTCAAACACAACCAGGATAAGTGAGGTGGCCATTATAAATAGACATACACAGTTAACATGAAGTATATACTGTACCTACACTAAGTGTTTGCTTATACACATTGTTGATAAGTAAATCTAGTAACAACAGTTTTAAGATAGGTGCCATAACAAGATAACAAAAAAAATTCTCACCATTAGACGCTGTAAAATCAATAGCCACGGTAAAATGGATCTGAGTGCTAAAACAAGAAGCAAGAGTTGAAGAAGAAAGTAAGCAAAATAGAAAGTAATTCACACTAAATGCAAACCAGATTTCCAAAAAATTGGGACAAAGTCCAAACAATAAATAAAAATGGAATGCAATCATTTAAAAAACTGATATTGTATTTACAATAGAACATAGACAACACATCAAATGTCGAAAGTGAGACATTTTGATTTTCATGCCAAATATTAGCACATGTAATATTTCGTGACAGCAACACATCTCAAAAAAGTTGGGTCAGGGAAATAAGAGTCTGGAAAAGTTAAAGGTACAAAAAAATGGAGGACCAATTGTCAATAGGTCATTAACATGACTGGGTATAAAAAGAGCATCTTGGAGTGGCAACGGCTCTCAGAGCCATATAAGAAAGGAGCTTTACAGTGTAAAATTGCAAGAGTTTGAACATATCATTATCTACAGTGCATAATATAATTAAAAGAGTCAGAGAATCTGAAAGAATCTCTGTGCTTAAGGGTCAAAGCCGGAAAACAATACTGGGTGCTCGTGATCTTCGGACTCTTAGACTGCACTGCATCACAAACAGGCATGCTTCTGTATTGGAAATTACAAAATATGCTTAGGATGTTTCTTTTGTAATTTGTACTTTGTCCCTTTTTTGAAATCGGGTTTGTATCAATGGAATAAAATAAAACAATGAAAATTATTGTTCTTACATTCCAACTCAATTTAAAGAATAAACTCCTTAGAAATCGCTATGGTATGGAGGCCATCTAGTGTGATCAGAAGCTTCCTGTAGGCCTATATTGTGTTACTTCATTCTGATACCGTTTGCTCTTGCTTTCTCCATCTCTGCCTTGGGATCCTTCAGAATCAGCTTTGAACCTAGTGTTCTTATCCCAAACCCTTTGTTAAGCTGTTATGATAATGACTACAGTGTCAATTCCAAGCAGATCAGACCGCAAAAGTCAATCTGTACCAACACCAGCCAAATCTTCCTCTATTATTCCTGCTAGCTGGATACCTGTGTCAGGTCAGAAGGAGATTCAGCCTTTATCCCTTTCACCTGTCACAACTAGTGACCCTCAGACACTTAGAACAGGTCATTATAAATGTATGAGGGTGTCAGTGCTCATAGATAAATAGATAGAAATATGTTGATTGCTGACCCAAGTGAAAGCCAGTAGGGATTTAATCTGAGGAATGAGTCCATGCATCTCCACAGATTCTGCACATATCATCAAGTCTATGTTTAATGTGTTTTAATGCCATTTTACTGACATTTTGTACACATTAATGCCATAAACCTACATGAACACAACCTGCCTCCCAAAATCAGTTATCCTTATGTAAAAGGATACATAAGGATAACTACCTCCCAAAATCTTTATGTAAAAATATTATATATGATAATATATATGAAATCACAACTCAGAAATGTCTTCAATAAATGCATATGATTGGTGCTGGACATATTTTTCTTCAAAACTATTTAACATTTTTATTGCTTATTGGAATAGAAATCCATTTGAAATTGAATCCACATGCATTTTACTGCTTTTTAATACCCCACAGAATCCTGATCTCAAAAGTGCAGTGTTTTAATTTGTTCAAGAAAACGTTTATGCCTACAAGACGGCAGCTAATAATAATCTATTAATAATTAATAGTGATAATCTATTAATAATTAATACATTAATTATATTATTAATAAACTATAAATAATGTAAAAATATGAATTGATTTTTAAAAATCATTTATACCGTAAACCAGAACAGTTAGTGTCCATGATGGTAAAAACAGCAATCATGAGAAGCCTTTACTTGCTATTTTTATTAGATTTGGTTGTATGCATTGCATTTGCTTGTAACAAATGCGTAAACTCAACATTAGATATAGACACATTTATAATGTTGTTTGTGATTGAGTATATTTGTAGCTGCTGTAGAATTCTTTTTAGCTGATTGACTATGTTTATGATTAGAAGAATATTAATTATTGTGAAAATTGGGGTTTGTTCTTTTAAGGCTGGTATATTTGTCTCCTTCATTATTCAAAGCAGTTAGGATATAATTTTTGCACACTGCTGTTTATTTATGTCCTTATACTTATCACCATCCCACAATCTCCCACAATCCCCAGAGTACTAATAGACTAAGTTAAATTGCCTGTGTTATACTGTGTGTTTGTTTGTCCTGTACTTTCTCTGCTTATTTCATTCAGCGTTTATTTTAGCTTTGTGCAGAGTATCAACTTGCTCACATAGATATAAACTTACCGGCCACGTTATCAGTACAACTGTTCAATTGCTTGTTAACACAAATATCGAATCAGCCAAGCACAAGGCCACAAGTCAGTGTATTACAGCATGTAGAGGTGGTCAGAAAAACTGGCTGAAATGCAAACTTAGCCTCAGAATGGGGAATAGAATTGATTTAAGCGACTTTGAACTAGGCATGGTTGTTAGTGTCAGACAGGCTGGTATGAATATCTCAAAAACTGTTGATTAACTGGGATTTTCACATACAACCATCTCTAGGGTTTACAGAAAATGGTCCAAAATGAGAAAATAACCAGTGAGTGGTAGTTGTGTGGATGAAAATGACTTGTTGATGTAAGATGTTTGAGGAGAATGGGCATATTGGTTAGTGATGATCAAAAGGCAACAGTAACTCAAATAACCACTTGTTGAACCAAGGAATGCAGAATACTATCTCTGTTGATAGTATGCCAAATAGAATTAAGGCATTTCTGAAGGCAAAAGGGGGTCCAACCTTTCACTAGCTATTAGCAAGGTCTACTCAATAATGTGGCCAGATAGTGTAACTGAGATGATGCTGGAATATGTTTCTGTAATCTTGCACATGCATCACTGAGATTGCAGAACCATTAGCGCACATTAGAGATGTTACCAACTGCAATAATGTACAGTCATTTAGATGAGTTTCCAATGGTGGCAGCATACTGCTCCAGGTGCTCAGCCCTGGGTAGGTTTAATGCAGAACAAAAATTTCCATACGGGGATCAAAAAAGTATCTATTATTATTATTATAATTATTTTATGGGGATTGTGTGCATGAGTGTGTAAAATGTCTTTCTAAAATGTATTTATATTACACACAGTAAAAGAATATAGGCAATCTTTTTTAGGTATATCTTAGTATGAGATTATAATCAATTAATCCAGTTTTGTTTTATTGCATACCTTATTTGAAAAAGTAAGCAAAAATTATTAATTAATGTCCTCTGAAGCTGGCACAGGCCTAATTTGCCAGGGTAATTTACTGCAATCTAATGGCAAGAAGATCCTCTGTTATATTGCCAGCTAGGGCGGCCTGGGTCCTTTTTGGAAATTTTGCATTGCCAGATGCATTGAATTCTCCACAACCTCATTTTTACACTGCAATGCCACTGACTGGTGTAACAATATCTAGCCTTTGATAAATACTGTATATTAAAAAATAATAAAATTTGATTATGCTAACTTATTATTATTATTCTTTTTTCAAACAGTAGAAGTGAAGCACGGCCAGCGTGAATCCAATAATGACTAAATTGCATTTTAATGAGTTTTTAATGATGAGCAGAAAATTATTTTTTGCAAAACACAGAGGTGTAGGAAGGTGAAAGGAGAGCAAGAGAAAAAAATGCAAGATAGCAAATAATATCCCTTTCAAAACAAAACTTTTCTGCAATCATGTTCTCAGTTATAAAAGAAGATTCGTCTTTTTATCAGGGCAAGATACTGATGACCACACAGAATAAAATAATAAAAACAGCAATGTCATATATAGATTTGAGAAAAAGCCCACTGTGAGCTGTTGCTATGTACTACAACTATATGACAATGTATTGCTTTCTACAAGGTGTTAAAAGTGAACAGGAACAGACAGTTGCCATTTACAAATAGAAGCTGACTCTGAACCATGGTAAAGTTTACTCCTCCTTCAAACTTTCCTTTTGACAAACCAACATAATGGACAGAATGGAGTTTTCAGCATTACAGGATTGCTACTAAGCTTAACAAAGACAGTGAGGAGGTGCAGGTGATCTACCTCATTTACATCATGGGCAACAAAGCCAAGAACATTTAAGTCATTCATATTTGGGGAGGGAGAGGATTGCAATGACAATGCCCTAGAAATGGCAAAGTTCATGACTACTTTTTCCCATGACTACTTTTTTCCATGAAGTAATGTTATATATGGAAGAGCATGTTTTTACCAGCAAGTCCAGCAGCCAGGCTAGAAATCAGAAAGATTTAAACAAGCCCTGTATAAATTATCTGAACACTGTGAGTTCGGGGCTTCCAGAGAGGAACACATTCACAACCGGATACTGGTACGAATACTGGATAAGGAACTCTCACGCAGAATACAGATATTTCAGGACTCACACTGGTGCTCACATTTCAGACCATGAGGCCATCAGAGGAGGTAGAGTTTAAAAAGGGATGCAGCAGTGTCTGTGAAGGAGGTGACGCCCAAACATGAAAACAAAAACTAGAAGCCTTATCAATGACAGCAAGGCAAATCACAAACAGGCAAAAAATGGGGAGTAATGTAAAGGAAATGTGGTAAATGTGGCAAAACAACACAGGGGACAGTATCAAATGGACAGTATCAAAGAATCAGCCATATCATTTTGTGAACTACAAAGTCTCATAAATACATAAAAAATGGATAGCCAGAATACAGAGATATACAGAAGTTCTACTGGATGTCAGAGGATATGCAAAAGTGAAAAACATGTTGTCATACAAGGATGCAGGATTGTCATTGCAAAATCAGAAAGCGCAGTGATTCTCAAGAAAATACATGATGAACACCGAGGACTTAAAAAGTTCAGTGACTTCGTAAATACCTCCATTTGGTGGCTAGGGCTCTCCACTGATCTCAAAGAGTCTTTAATGCAATGCAATCTGTAATGTAATGCAATTGCCAAGATCTAATGCGGACTTAGGCCACTAATCTCAAAACCTCACCTGGTCGACCCTGAAAATGTCTCCAAGAATAACTACTAGTATAAGACTATTACTACTGTTTCCTAGAGGTACTGCACTTGATTGTACAACATGTACAAGTTATTAAGCGACTGAACAATGACTGTGGTGAGCAACATTGCACCTCAGTCTTCTAGGGCTGAATTTAATAAACTAGTAAAATTAATGGGCTTTTAAGATTTAACCTTATGTCCTCACTATGCAGAAAAAAAAGTGCAGACCGCTAAGAGAATCCTTAAACAGGAAGATCCACTCCTGGCTCTCAGGTGTTTTATTAGTTAATGTCCTGTGCTACAACAGGAGTAACTCCAAATCAGACCAAACCTCCCTACCATGTTATACAAAAGGATGCCACTGGAAAGGCCAAACAGGCTACTACAATTTCTGCCACAGGGCCAGACTATTTTCACTATAACCGCGTGACACAGTTGTCACCAAGCTGCATCAGTAAAGGACATGGTTGACACCTGTCATTGTTACCCCAAGTTGGTATTATTTGTTCAGCTGAATAAATGCAGGTTTTAAAACTACCACTCAATCATGCTACAAGCACTGTTTTTCGGTGTTTCTGCTCCAAACTAATGATATCAAAACTGTATCAGCTATGTCAGTGACCTCCTACTGTTTCACTACTTTATAAAAGCTCCTTTTGGCTGCTCCCAATTAGGAGTCTCCACAGATGCTCATTCGTCTGCATGACTGATTTGGCACAGGTTTTAGACCAGATGTATATTCTAGAACAATTCTCCTATTTAGAAGGTTTTTATTGCTATTCACCAACCCACCTTCATTTTGCAGCCCCACCATGGGATTCAATCCCAGGTACTAATGATCCTGGCTTTTTCCAGCAGCTTTCTCTAAACTGCTGAGGTAAAGTATTCCAATTTTAAACCACGATCCATTTTATTCACAATTATTGGGTACAATTATTGGGAAAATTCTCAAGACTAAGAAAATTTCCCCTTAGTGTGTTCATTAATATTTACACTTATTCATTCAAAAATGTTATCATCCAAACCAGTGAGAGACAACTTCAGAAGTGTAGGCAATCTTGGAAGTACTTAGTGCTTCTAATTCTAATTAATAGGAAAACATGCAAGGTGAATCAAGCTGTGAGCATTTGTACTCACCCTGCTTTAATGTAATCCAGAAAAGTGTGTTCTGCCTCAACAGAGAATGAAAGCAACGTCACCTTGGGAATTACAGAAATAAGATTTACAACATGTACCCATACCATATGCTCTATTAGACACATCTGCTACATAACTATTGCATCATGTTGTAAACACACAGCCACATCAAACTGTCACACCACTGCACTAGGGCTCAATAATTAAAGACTGCACTATGCATCATTTTTAAATCATTGTGACAGTATTGCAGTGCTTAAATGAAACTCGTAGCACTGCTAATGAAACATTATTCTGTGCTTTCAGATTTTTTATTACTCAATCAATAATCTTTAGGAAAACTGATATTTTGAACCATGCTTAAAATTTTGGATAGTAAGCTAAATAGTAAATATAAAAGTGAATATATAATATAAATTACAAAAAAACAAATATTTATCACATTAGAAACGTATTGTATGTTAAAGAACCTTAAATGTCATGTCATACTTTGTCATTGCCTCACAATGCATGGATGAGTCATCTTTTTTCCAGTGCCCTCTGTCTCATGTTGCTTGTTGTAGTTTGGCCCATGATAATTCAGTCCGTGATGTTGTCCATTCATGTTATTCTTAGTCTTTATGTCTACTGTTTCCTGCCACAAATCTTCCACACTTCTTTAAATGCTGTCATGTGGGAGACTCATTACATGACTATAGTAATGTAATGGTGGGATTTGATGTGGTTTAGTAACTGTTTTGTCTCTGTAGACTTGCTCATTGGTGATTATCGTTGTTCATTAGATCCTCAACAACATCCGGAGGTTCTCCAAAGCTTGAATTCATATTACTTCTTTCTTCAGTGTCCAGGCCTCAAATCTATATGTGGCTACTGGCCAAAACCATGGCTTTCATCAGTTGTTGCTTTTGTTTTTCCATATCTTTGTCATCACCTCCAAGGCCATTGCCATTCTTGACTCCAATTCAAACCACAGCCTTTGTTACTCTTCATTCCGAATATGTGCATATCCATACTTCTGCCCACCACAATCTCCATTATGTTTTCGGTGTTGGTATTTGTTTGTAGCTGCACTGATCAGCAAGTTATATTTCTTTAGAGCTTACTTACTACATGACACCAGCTCCTGATTGGTGGTCCTGACCATTTCACATATTTGACTCTAGAGCTTTCAGTGCAGCTGGACCAGGTGTGAGGTGATCCACAGTTGTACATTTTGTACCATTTTGAATGCCAATAAATGGAATAAAGATGTTTCCATTCCTCTGACCAGATTTCAGGTTTCCACACGTTCATACAGATCTTATGGAGCTTGTTCATCTCTCCTCCAAACCTAAGCAGTTAAACTGTTATGTCACATGGAGCAGGTTTTTTTTAATGTATTTAATTCTAGCATGGCTTGCTCTCATTCACTGTTGGTATTTCCATTTCTTGGTCATCAATCTGCATGTTCACCTCTACAATTCTGTACAGTTCCTCACAATGTTTTTTGATTAGTTCATCAAATTCCTTGCCCACTTTATCTTTGGTGGCTATTGTACAAGGCCAGAATGTTTTTGTGAGCTTCTTCACTATTTTAAAAACATGCCTGTATTCCATGCAGTTTCTTGAACAATGAATCAATGCACATTTAATCTAACTCGGCTTGCTTATCCATTCCGAGCTTCTCCTGTCTTTCGTGTCAAAGTTTTCAGTAATCATTGGAAGTCTTTGATATTGCCTCACACTTATTCTTTATTTCCTCAAAGACTACTGTAACATCCATTTCATCTGATTAGAAGAAGAAACTTAGAATTGTGATGCTGACAACAGACACGATTTAACCAAAAGACTCTTTTTATTGAATGTTTAATTAATTAGCAGTGGCTTAGTGATTGAATTTTTCTCTTTTCAAGTTTACTTTTTTCATGTTTTTTTTCTTTGTTTTCATTTTTTAAAGTTAGGGATTTGTTTTCCCCCAGCACTTCATCAATTGCACATAATTAAAAAACTGGCATTTCTATTTCTGACTGGCCTCACTTTCACATCCACTCAGCTATCCTGCAACATTTTGGTGTCAAAAGTGGGATTTGCCTCAGCTAAGAATACAAGGAAGGAAAAATGCCATAGAAGTCCAAGCACTTTCGAGGAGCAACAGAAAGAATGGAGGTGGTGCGGGAGATGGTGCAAAGTTTTTTAGTTTTTTAACCACTTTTGTAAGAATTGCAGCTGCATGCTGCTGGGCAACAGAAAACTGGGCCATTCAACTGGTTCCTCTGCTGACAGGCAAGGCCCGCAGTGCATGTGTCATTATGGACATAAAGGACACCAATAACGACAAAAAAGTGAATTTTTTTTAAAGAAATTTGAAATCAGTGCAGAGAGGTACTGACAAAGGTTCCAAACAACAGATATTGGGACAGATGAGACAACAAGGGAGCTATATGTAAGATTCAAAGTATTGTTTGTAAGCTGGGTCAAGTCAGAGGAACTCACTATTTAACAAATATCTGAAGTTCTCCTCATGAGCAGTTCATGAGGATAGTAGGTCCAGACATGGCTGTGTGAATTTAAGAATATGATCCTACCACAGCAGAGGAGGCAGCTAGATTGGTGGAGGTGTACATCTCAGCACGCAGTGTCAATGGACTTCCAGGCTCCAATGTAAGTCTGCTGGAGATGGTGAGGTTTGTGGTCAAGTCCAAAGTAAATTAAATGTATTTAGCAGACAGCCTGATAAGTTTAGAAAATCAGAGGCGAGGTGCCGAGGCCACATCTATTATATGAAGCTCAGACACCAGAGAACATGGTATCAGTCTTGGTTAATGGACAGGTTGCCCAGGCCCTAATATATACAGGTAGTACACAAATCTTGGTCCTAGAGAAGTTGGTTCCATAAGCAGATGTGGGTATGTGAGGGTTTACAGTACAGTGGAGGTCTTTTTGACAGTAAATGGTCAAACCTTTTTCATGCCAGTTGCGCTAGCCTCACAATTGCCTTATCCAGTGGTGTTAGGTCAGGATCTTTCCATATTGTGTGATCTGATTTTGTCAATAGAATCCTGTAATGTCATAACAAGAGCCCAGATTTATAAGGATAGCTTTAAGGAGTTGCCTTTTGCTGATTTGGTGATTTAGAGGGAGCCAGTTAAAATCCTATAGTCTAACAGGGAGAGGCATAGAAATAAGATCAGGGGCACCTAGTTGACTCAAGCAAGTGAATTACTCCCATTATCACTTACTATAGATATGCAGATTCCAGAAGACATAGTTGAGTTGCAGAAAGTAGATCCTACACTGCAGGGCTAGTTTGAGAAAGTCTCTGGGATAGATGGAGTGAGCCAGGGAGCGCCACGAGTTAATGCAGAGGAAATGTATGTCTTGAAAAAGAATATTCTGTATCAAGTAAAGGGTGGAGTGGAATCCCTAACTGTTGCAGATGCTTTTAGACACACAGGTACTGACTAGTAGCAATGGATCCATTTGATTACATCGGTCTTGTGTTAATGCAACAAGAATGATAAGTTGCCTTAATAAATAAATAGCATTCAATGCAAGAACAAAGAATATAATATATACACACATTTATGCCAGACACTTACTGTGCCAGAGTTGATGTATCTTTTCTTCTTTGTTTTCTTTTTGGCATTCACCACCTGAAATCCAAAATTACATTTTAAGGACATTTAAAACAGTTTGAAAATATAAAGAATGTGCAAAAATATTTATAGTCATCAGGTTTAACAAAAGAGTAAAGGAATGATATTTCTGAAAAAAGGATGCATAAAGATGAACATGAAACTACTGAAATTCCCAGCTTTACCACAGCATGTGCAACGAGCTGAAATCTTTTGTATCCTGCTGAGAATGTTACACTCCATTACAGCTGCTTTTTCATCCTACACTGCCCACAGGGATAATACTGTAGTATACTGACTAAAGATACTGTCTCTCCTTGCAATCCTTATGAGGCATCTAATTAAAAAATTCTGATACTCTCCCTACCGAATATCTATCTTCACTTTTGTTTCAGATAAGATGGGAAAAATTCACATTTCTAACAGGTAATAATTTCTATGCTTTCTTTATTCTTAGTTAGTATATTTTCTCTTTTAATGTACAGGTACCTGTATGTACCAATGTTTCTAAAAAAATTAACAAATTTGGTAAAACTTGTAAAATAAATATTCAATATTAATAAGTGGATCTACTGTACACACAATCACATCTTTCAGATGTACTTATTTACATTTACATGTATTAATTTTGTCTGGCATGATTATATCATGGAGTGAATCAATTATTTTTAGACATTTACAGTACATTTACGTTTTACATTTAGCAGACGCTCTTATCCAGAATGACTTACAGTTGTGCTTTGTAATTAATTATGTATGAGCTAGTGCTTATAGACTTAATTCAAACTTCTTAGAGCTAGGATACCGACAGAAATTATCCGTACAATACCAATACAACAATTACAAGATAAACAATCCCTACCACTTAGATGTACTGTTAAACTATGCAAAACCTGTGGATAGAAAGTAAGTGCACTAGGCAGAGGATTCAGTCTGCGTTTGAAGACAGCAAGAGATTTTACTGTTCAAGCAGTAAATTTAATTCAACCATATTTGTACCAGGACAGATAAACGTGGTGGGTCAAGCTGAACATTACTTGTGGGACATAGATCTATGGATACACATTAGGCTTTTACCACTGCCTTGAGGTCAGGAAGGGAAGGACCATTTTTGCTTTGAAGGCTAATATCAATGTTATCTATATGATGAGGGCTGCTGCAGGAAGTGACATATTTGAACTTGGTAAGGTTGAATACAGAACACAACAAGCTATAGCAATTTGAATCAGTTTCAGGGGACTGATAGTGCACATGGAGAGGCTGGCATGGAGAAAGCCTCAGTAGCCTAGTCTTGAAAATAGACTGAACAATTAACTGGGTGGCCTCCATAAAAAGAAATGATTAAATTTTCAGAATCTTGTAAAGAAATATCTGATGTGCAAAGCATTAATTACTAAGCAAGTAAGCTTAGTAATTAAATAAACATTTTAAGAATATTTTTACATTTTTGGAAAGCTAATTGATTTTGGTTGAATGCGATTTGCTAGTTCTTGATGATGCATAACCTTAAAATAAATATTTGATAATCTTATAGTGAAATTTTGTTTATAAGATATCCAGTATGTAAATGCACTTCTTTAAACAAAGCCTTAGGAGTTTTTGCTGACACACAAACTTTATTACACAATAGACACATGCCTTATTAAATAATACACAGCCATTTATTCATATACACTTTTAAACATGTTTTCTGCCAGTCACTCTGATCTCATACTGGAGCCTCAGTTTTAATTTACTTTATATTATAAATTTTCTCAAAGCCAAACTGGACTGGCTGGCTTGATTGTCTATTGTCCTGGCACAGTGATGGCTAGTCTTTTTGTTGCCTGACTTTTTGCATTTCTCTGGCACTATGTGGCCTCAGTTAGTAGTGTAAAAAACAACAGATACAGGTGCAAATGCTCTTTGTAAGAACGCAACATGTTGATGTAGAGCTCAAGGGAGACAAGTATAGCCTTCTCAAATATAAAGGCAGTCCATAATGGGCGATTAGTTTATTTTATTCTCTAACCTTGAGGAACTTATTGACAGAGCATGCTGCTAACGAATGTAGATATTAGAGTCAACAGAATAAGACAATAATGGCACAGCGGTGGCACTGTATGTGCTAAAGCTTAACAGCTGCCTAATTCTTTTCAGCATACATATGAAATTTGCTGAACTATTCCCTAATGCACAGTTTCCATTGATGAGCTCTGTGTGTATAAAAGTGTAAGCTGTTGCTTGATAAATAGGGAAGCATACTGGCTTCAATGACATATGCTGAAACCCTGATGAGTACTTCTGGTGGAGATACCCAATACAGTCTTAGTGCATTACATGTCATGTCATATTCGACCTTTGCCTCTTGATGTTTGGGTGTATGGATGAGTCAGATTTCTCTATTTCCCTCTGTCTCATGCTGTTTGTAGTAGTCTGGCATACGTTGTCAAGTTATCTATCCAGGTGTTTCACTGACTACTTTGTTGTTCGACTATTCTTAGTGCATACTGATATAAAAAATATCACTTTGTGTACACTGAATGTACACATGCAACTAGCACACATGCTTTTGTCCCTGGAACTTAATCCATCAAACTGATCCAGGAACAACAACTATCCTTTCCATCATGAACATCTCTCTAGGACATCAATACAAATGCAACCATGTAAAAACCTGTTCATGCACGCACAGTGCAGTCTGTGACTACCTGATGTGAACTGTAAAGAAACTTTGGATATTTATGGTTAGGGCTAGAATTAGGATATAGTAAGGTTAACAAAACACAATTCAGCGGACTACATTCGCTTGAAAACAGCAAGCATCAGGAAAGATGTCATAGAGAGAAACGCTAAATCTGATTGGATAGGATAGGTTTCAATCCTGGGTCAGCTTGATAGATGTATTTCCAGGAAGAAGAGCAAACCGATGAAATCAGTTCATGTCTATGCAATCCACAGCAACCAACCACTCTGGCCGTTAATGCAATAAAAAGACAGGTTTGATTGGATCTGATGCCATTGTTGGCTGTCAAAAAATAACATTCTGCACCAGCTGTCACTGGTTTTTACACAGATGAGGCACACAGGCTCAGGATGCATTATATGATCTTCTGTGTAAGAATAGGCAAAACATACAGTATGATAGAACATATTGCATTATGTGATGGTCTGAATTAGAATATTATTACCTATGGTACTGGTTTCAAAGACTGCATCAGAAGACAGAAGGGGATACACATTGCCGAGGCAAGAAATCCCAAAGACACAGAAGTGGTTTTGTGCCAGTACAGAACACGAGCAACTGTTAAAGCATGATTTATTGCAGCATTGCTTCTGAAATCACCTAGCTGAAATAGTTCTCTGTGCAGCAAGACTCAAAGAGCTTAATAACAAGCAATCAGTAATTATTTTGCACAAAATCCACAGGGTATCGGTTACTATTTTCTGCTAACATTAAATGGTTAATTATATCAAATGTGGAAGTGCAGTTCTAGAAAAACAAGCACAAAATAGTACATTGTCGAAACTGTTGAAAATGTCGAAAGTGTCAAAAGACATTTTGTAATCTCATGTCAAATAGTGAAATTTCGTGAGGGCAACACAAAAAGTTGGGATGGGGCAATCAGAGGCTAGAAAAGGAACAAACTATTGCAACTCATTAAGTCAACTGGCAATAGGTCATTAACATGACATCCCTTTTTACAGGGGTCGCCACAGTGAATCAATCTTTTCCAACTCAATCTGTCCTCTGCATATTCTGCTTTCACACCAACTACTTTTGCTTCCTTACTCAGGTCATTTTCCTTGCCACCAGCGTTGTCGCCACCGGCTTGCACATTTGGGATAAAAACGTTTTCTGTAAAGCTGCTTTGGGACAATGTCCATTGTTAAAAGCGCTTTATAAATAAAATTGAAT
>JAOUQV010000026.1:2900279-2911352 GCA_028565295.1 Aspidoras spilotus | reverse complement strand
TTTATATTTGTGATACTTCCATGTATGCAACTTTTGCTTTAATTACAGCTATGTTCCTTGGCCCAAGGCATTCTCTTTCTAGTGTTCTTCTTTGCAGCAACTTGACCAGAAAGTCCAGATCCAGAAGTCTCCTTTAAACAGTTGAGGATGTTTGTGCTGTTTGAACTGTCTGTTTTGTATGGTGGCTTCAATTGATTACTGGTAGAATAACTGGTTTGAAATAACTGAAAAATATACATGTATGCATTAAACACTTTAGCATAGTCTTTATATGCCCAAACTCCACCTTAACTATAAAATAACAAGTAATACACTTGTGGGTATATAGGCCATATATAACCACTATTAAATAATAGTATATTGCATTATTCAACATTGAATACGTTTTTTTTTTTTATGATTGACAAATTAAACACAACATCGGTGAAAAATATCTGCCTTTATTTTCTTTAAGAAACAATGCTTATTGGATTAGATTCTCTACAGACTTACATAGGAAATAAAGCAGACAGAACCAGCCATTCATTTTAATATCACCTCTGCAGCATATAAATATCTTAGATACAATATTGATATTAATTTCATAATTTTTCAAAATGACAGCTCAAAAACACAAGTAGAAAAAATTCATTCAGGTCTTGCAGTCGCATTCTTCGTATCTCTCGTTTACATTCTTGCAGGCAAAGACAGCTTACAAGGGTAGGCACACCATAAAATATACAGAAGATGAAAACAAAAGAATAACCCTGTCACTGGTGCCAATAAAGTCTTACAAATGATGACAGATTTACTATAGTTACATTAAATGGCACTCATTCAAATCCTTTTCCCCCAGAAAGGTTTTTAGAGAATTATACAGCATTTTGCCTGGACTGTTAAATTTCTCTAGCAAAGCGTCCAACATAAGTTAATAAACATAAAACATAAGGAACATTTCAATAAAACCTGAGTGTAGCTTTGTGTTACAGTTCTCAGTACCATATTTAAAAATATAATCATACTGTATTAGCTGAGAATAAAATAATATAAATATTTTATATCTAAAATGAAACCGTATCTTATTTAAAACCTAACCATGAGGGGTCTAGCCAGCTAGTTTTTGCTTAGCAAACATCAGGATTTGTCAAAGAGGATACTGATGGCAAAAATATTTTTTATATTCAGATAATAAAACTATATAATTATCAAAAAGAATACTATTTAATATAGAAAAGAATTAAGCAGATTTAGTCATATGTACGATCTCTAATTTCCTTTGGATTTATATTTCAGCTTGTACGGTCCATCATTATCCAGTGTTTATAACACTCAACCGGGGAAATCAAACTGACTCATAAAGTTATAGAGCAATGAGCAGAAAGCACTCTTTTCAACTAAGATATTTTCATGCAGTGTGCATCCAGTTAAATAAATTAGCACGTCTTAGTTTTCATGACAAATTAATGGAAACATACGGTCACTAAAATTTTACTACTTTTAACTTTTAACAGTCACGTGTCCATTATTCTGCATTATTGTGTTCTTCTCCCTAACTCAGTAGACAGTTTTTATATACAAAAGTTTTTTTGAAAGAACAGAAAAAAGTAAATAAAGTGACAGGCACTTACAAAAAAAAATAAAAAAATCATACTGTTGGTCTGGTTTGGGAACTGCAAAACATTACAGTGCTAACTTCAAAAGACTGTTGAAGTTCCTATCCTGTACGGTTCTCATGACTCCATTTCATCCATATCCAAGGTAGGTGGTTCAAAACTGATGACTTCCTCATAGGTCAAACCTGTGCATGGATGAAGAATGAAGTGTCAGAATCTAAACTCAAAATAATTCTTAGTCCTAATCCTACATAGTTACATGGACAATACAATAAAAGATAGTTTTACAATGCAGAAGATAGAACGGAAAGAGAATAAAGATGGTAGAGAATAAAGAATAAAGATAAAGAGAATAAAGATGCAGAATATGATGGTATTAACAATAAAGAATTCCACCTTCAAAGCTAGTTAGTGCCCCAACTCTTTTGGAACCTGTTGCAGGCAAAATGAGCGAATATGCAAAAAACAATAAGGTTTATCTGTTTGAACATGATATAAGTATCTTGTCCTTGGTGTGTATTCAAGAGAATATGGGTTGAAAAGGATTTTCAAATCAGTGTATTCTGTTTTTAATTATGTTTTATAAAACGTCCCAACTACATTGGAATTGGTTCTCTAACTTAGATAAATATATTATATTCATATAGTGCCTGTGGAGTCACCCTCTTTTATCAGTCTGGCCAAACCAGTTGGGGGTTAAATGTTATGTTAAAAGCATCCATTTGACTAATTGCTTGGCAACACATTCCATAGAGTAATATTGAAGTTTACTGCAGGAATGCTGTGCTTTTATTACAAATAGCATCACGGTTTTAATAAATCAAATTGTGATACATATGTTGCACACCGGTAATTGTGTAATTGTACACATTTTGTACTTTACACACTGTGCTAGGTTATTTGCCTTCTGTTATCATATTTTGAGTAATAATATGTGTGAACCTTTCACACAGATACATTCATACCGTGTGTTTGTACAAGAAAGCTCAATTTGAAGAATGGTAAAGATGTGCACATTAACATTCAGCAGAAAATGCTGTGTCAACTTTCATTTTTAAAAATCACACCTCAGCAAAGAACTAAAATATGCATCACTGCTTACGTTTCCACTCATCAATCTCTAGTTCCCGACTTTCAAAGCTCTGGTCAAAAGGCTCTGCTTCTGGTTCATCATCTGGGTCATGATATTGGGCAAAGTATGGATGCGCCAGAGCTTCAGCTGCAGTTATTCGCTTGTCTGTATCCAGAACTAGCATCTTCTCAAGGAGGTCCACGGCTATAATGGATGACATAAATTTCAGTCAACAACCAGTGAATAACTATAAAGTCATGTAAAAAAAATTATATTAAATATTTATTTCTTCATTAAAAAAATATGTTTAAATGTCAAGGCGTCACCTTCCTGAAATAAGGGTCCAAGTCATTTTTTGACAAAAATGATATTTTTTGCCTAAATCACCTCATCACCATATTATTTAATATATATTTTAATTTAAAATATTTTAATATATTTCATATATTTTATTCAAATATTTAATTATAAATAAATTATTTAATTTTAGTGTCATCCGTTCAAAGAACATTGGTCCAGAAGTTCTGTTATTTATCTATCTTTTCTCTGGCCTTCATGTTTATATTAGAGAGAAATGATTTCCATTTCGCACACCTCTCATAAAGTTGTGCCAATCTCATTCTGAATGAAGAAACATGCACTTTGATGACACCAGTACCAATAACCAGGTGCAGGTTTCATGATAAAAGTTTAGGGTTTTTGGAGACTTCTTTCATCATTCTGCAGTCTTCTCTCAGGGTGAACTTGCTTAGACAGTCAGACTTAAGCATATTGGCAGTTGTTAGTATTTTCCAGATCAAAGGATGGCCGATTCAAATAGTATAGAGATCATTTAAAATCCCTTAACAGACACATAAGCTGCTACAATCTTCTTTCTGAAGACATATTTTTCAAATCTCATGATGTTAACTCTTACTTCAACAGTTAGAAATAAATCAAACATTTTAAGTTTAAATAAAGCAAGCCTCTTTCAAAATGCGGAGTAATGAGGTTCTTATTATGTGCACCCGATATAATAGACCTGTGTGTGATTTTATCCAATTTAGAAAGGAATAAATGTCATAAGATATTCTTTACCAGAAACGTTATTATATTTTAAAGAAAGATTTTATTGCCATAACACATAAATATGCCAAATGTGATTTATCATCATTGTTACAATTTTCACAAAATAACAGATTAAATATTAAAATTAACACTTAAACATGCACCTACTAAATTATGTTAGCAATTATTATTAAAACCATATACAGATTCTTGTTTGCTATTGGTGCAGACAGCTTTATATTATTTTAATTACAAATGTGCATCCCATTAAATATTTAGTAATCAATATTCAAATATGACAGAAAACTCAGACATAATGTCCTGTGTCTCTTACCTAGCGGATTGGCCCCGATAAACACATCAGCAAAATTCCTTTTAGGCATCTGTGGCAGAGAATTAATGTAATTCCTGGCCTAATAAAAAAGGAAAGGATTTAATTGTTATTTAACGGTAAATAGTAGAAACATCACTGTACAAATATAAAATGTATAGATTATAAAATCTATAGCAGAAGAGAGACATTTTAATTAGATTAGATTAAGGCACAAACAGCTGTATTAAACCATGGAATCTGCAAACAAATTAATACACAGCAAAAAGCTCAGATTCAAATCAAGACAAGTTCAAATAAGCTCAGATCCTGCGCAACACATGCCATGTTTGATTCATTTCATTTGCAGGAAAATCAGGGAGTACCTAAATATGGAGCAAACGGATAATTATATAATTGCTGTATCTCTTTCTACTTCCCTTTCAGTGTCATAGTAAATGAGTGTGTTTATATAAAATGTTTTTATATAACCACAGCCATTGCTGTTATTCCAAGAAGAAACAAATACAGCATGACCAGCCTATACAATGAAGAAATACAATATATATTATTAATAAATTGTGCTGGGGAACCGGCCAGAGTAAGCTCACCTCATGGCTAGGCATCCTGCTTATTAGAGAGGAAGGGGGAGTTCCTGTCAGCCGCATTATCTGCTGTAGCTGGTTTATATCTATGTCAGCTAGGTCAAGGCCTTATAACAGACACATTTTACAAATTACCTGCATTTGTTTGTCTCCTATTTAGAAGAGAAGAATGGAAAGAAAAGAGACAGAGAAAGCAACACAGATGTTTGGCATGCACATATGTGGCACAATGCTGCAAAGAACATCAGGCTTGACTGTGCATTATGGCTATTCCCAGAAAAGTCACCCTCACAGCCAAGATAAAAAAAAGTTAATTCATTACAATCAATACAATTATCCAGTTTAAAAATAATCACAGTTCACACCTTTAAGTTAGTACAGCATTTACCATAATAGTGCTGGTAAATATGTACATAGCCTTCTCTATTTTCCCTCCAAGACAGAGTAAAAGTACATGTTCTGTATTGCACAATGATGAATTTGTACATATATAGGTCTGTTATAGGTATGTGGAATATATAGGGCAGAAAACACATGCTTATTTCTTTAGTATTTCATATCATAAAGCTGAGAAGGAAAATATTAAAGGTTATGTGAAGATATTCAACAGATTTTGCAAGAACTGTGGAAGCAGGCTGCAAGAAAAAGCTTAACCAGTTTACAATTAAGAAACACCCAAAAAAATTCTCCAAAACATTAAACTCACAGATTCTGATGACATTTTTATCAGTAGCTCAGGTCCTGGAGTTCCAACAAGCAGCATTATAAGTTTCAGCTGGTCAATGTCTACTTTGGAACATAAAGGAAAAACAGAGGCAAAGCAGAGACTATACTGCGACATGGCCTCATATCCATTAACATGCAGCTGTCATCACTGGCATTTCCATGGAAAGGGCACAATGTAGGTGGCTAGAATAATATCTTCATTTGTGCTAAACAACACTGGAGAGTCTAAGAAACGTAAACTAAAATCGGAGAAAATCTGAGAAAAAAAAAAGATATATAGGTAGACAGACAGTCACACAGACACAATAGACAATCACCGTGACCTACTTGTGAAGTGCCCACAGACGAAACTGAAGCAAGACATTCACTCTTCGGAAGCATTAGTAAACAAGAGACATGTAAAACTGTGGAACAAAATTGTGATACTGTAATAATGAAAAGAAGGAGAATCAATAGTTATTTACACCAGTGAAAAGGAAGAGAATGTCTATTATCATGGCCACGAGAGAGAGAAAGAATTTTTCACAATGCTGCTAGATGCTTTCTCAGAAGTGTGGATTAGATCACCTTATTTTCATTCCTTGCGGTGAATAGCCACAGGGTGAGGCTAAAAGCCTACAAAAGCATTTGCTATTATACTGCAACATGCCAACTATACAATAGCCTAGGGAAAGGCTTAAGAAATGTTCATATTTCTACACATATTGTCCAGAAAGTGCAAACAAGCACAAGGCAGAATTTGGCAGCATTTGGTCTTTAGAAGGTTAAAGGATACGGTCAGAGCCAGGGAACAGTGTCCTCCCGGTCAGCAGTTCAGCCATAATGCAGCCAACAGACCAAATATCCACTGGGAAAATATAAGCCAGGCAAAGAAAATGTAAGAAAAAAAATTATGCTAATACTTATAATCAAATATTTATGCTCGATTGGCATAAATGATAAATCTAAAATATACAATGACACTTACTGTTGCAAGAAAAATAAGCTTGCATTGTTTATATATTTTAATGTTTGCGAGAGAAAATTAACTAGAATTAACTACATATTAATCAAAATGTCAAATTTCTGGTTAAATTCAATACAAGAATTGCGAAGAAGCAAATTAGTGGATGTAATATAATAAATATTTATAGGCAGGCACCTATTTCTGGACAATTTTTTGTTTTCAGAATTCTGATGTATAAACCAGTAAACGTTGATTTTATATTTCCAATTGTTTATATTGCAACAAAGACTGATGCAAGAAATGTTTGTATATTAGTAAAGTACACAATACATTCCATAATAAAAAAAAAAACCTTTAAAGGATGCTGGGAAAGAGAAGAGTTACAGTCAAAATCTCCAGAATAACTTGTCTCAGATACTCAGAGATGCTCTGCAAAACTTAGCGATTTACTTTAAAGCTGTAGTAATTGTACTTTGTACCAGTGCTTAAAAAAGCACAATGGACAGGATTTTTTTCTTTAGCTTGGTCATTTTAATGCAACACTTTATAGTGTTTATTTTACAGAACATTTTCATTATTTTTGAAGGTATCATTGATTTACAGCAAGTCTTGTCATGTCACTAAAATGTTTTCACACAGTACTGTACAATAATTAGTTGGTAGGTTTTACTGAGTGTCTTGGAGAGTCCAACATAATTCTCCTAGAGACTTTGTCACGTGCTTATTTGTTGCTGTAAAACCCATTTTTTGTCTTTAAACGTGCTCTAAAACTAAGGCTTGGAAATAGAATATATTTTAATACTTGATATTGCAGAATTCATAAAATAGACATCTATAACACTGTTTTCTTAAATAAAATGGGTGAAACTGTACTGTATATAATAATATGAGTAGTCAAAAATTATTTGCACTGTCATAATACTAAAAAAGTTTTTTAAGTGAGGGACTATGATAATTTGCTTGAACGTTATCAAAACCTGCCTCACACGGTGTGATATTTAGGCTGAATTTTTTTCCAACATTTGTTACGGTTTGTTTTTCCCCAACAACTGTAAGGCGTCTTGGTATAAAATATGAGGTTCCGCTGACCAATCAGAGCCGAGGTGAACGCAACTCGTCTGTTTGTATGGAAGTAGTTGAGCAAGCCGGTTTCGCAAGCGAGGTGGGAAAGAGAAAGAGGAATATCTCGCAGAGCTGTGGCAACACATGTACATTGTACACTATATTTCCAAACGTATTCACTCACCTGCCGTGACTCACATATGAGATAATCCATAGGGTTCGATATGA
This sequence comes from Aspidoras spilotus, assembly GCA_028565295.1. Lineage (NCBI taxonomy): Eukaryota > Metazoa > Chordata > Actinopteri > Siluriformes > Callichthyidae > Aspidoras > Aspidoras spilotus. The sequence continues at coordinate 2,903,764 of JAOUQV010000026.1, read as the reverse complement.
TGTCTGTCTACCCTTTGCAGGTAGAACAGCTACAACTCATCTGGGAAAGTTTAGGAGTCCACAAGATTTAAGAGTGTATTTATGGGAATTTTTGACCATTCTTTCAGAAGCGCCTTTGTGAGGTCACACACTGATGTTGGACGAGAAGGCCTGGCTCTCAGTCTCCACTCTAATTCATCCCAAAGATGTTCCATCAGGTTATGGTCAGGACTCTGTGCAGGCCAGTCAGGTTCATATACACCAGACTCAGTCATCCATATCTTTATGGACCTTGCTTTGTTCATGTTGGAAGCAGAAGAGGCCAGCTCCAAACTGTTCCCACAAAGTTGTGAGCATGGAATTGTCCAAAATGTCTTGGTATGCTGGCGCATTCATACACCTGTGGCCATAAAAGGGTTTGGGACACCTGATTTCAATAATTTGGATGGGTGAGCAAATACTTTTGAAATATGTATGGGAGAATCATAAAGGGACTTTGGACACGAGCAAACTTTTAAACACTGAAAAATGTCGGAATATGTAGAGTTTCTAAGTATTAAACATAAGCATTGAATTTAAAATCCTGACCCGTGAGTCAGGAATAAGTGGATTGGATAAAAGCAGGAAATATGGGCATGTACAAAGATCAGAGTGACTTTGACAAGAGCCAAATTGCGATGATTAGACGACTGGCTCAGTGCATTTTTATACTTAACATTCTTTAAGTCAATTATATTGCAGAAGTATCCATAATAACGAAACAAAGGAAGCTGTTGGAAGTAAAACTATAATTTACATATTGTACCTTGCTTTGACACCATCTTTGTTTGGATCACCTCCAATTGATAAATTTATAATTATAATTATATACTAAATCTATAGATCTTGGAGGGATGCATAGAGAAAGAGTTTTTTAATACAGTAATGTGGGAACAGATAGTTAGTGACAGAGCTCAAGGCCAAAATTCAACCAATCAATACTAAGGCTTTAACCTGCAGGCAGAATCAAACTTGTAGTATAAAACCATTCAACCATATATATAAAACCAACAGCTGTCATGGTTCTCAGTAAACAAGCAAACAACTTCCCCACAGCAAACACTTTTAGGTGAAGGGCTTTGTATGTTGGTAAGTCTGCACCATTGTGTGACAGCTAACCAGAAAACATTCTGTAAGACAACATGTACAATTGACACCAACAGGCATACAAAATCTCCTTAGAATTCAACTATCTAGCCGGCTTAAAATGATAATGGCATAAAACTAATTTTGCATTTTTAATAAAGAATATCAACATAGAACACCACGCACTGTAGTCTAAAATACAGTGGGAAAGTGATTTCTTGTATTACAGCAATAGGTATTAAAAGTAATTATTAAAAAGTCATGTCATGAATCTTCCAAATACAACTATTATAATATCTAAACAAATATAATCCGTCACTACCTGTCATATTGTAGTGCATCCAGTTCAGCATGATTTCAGGAGCACGGTACCACCTGGTGGCCACATATCCCGTCATTTCATCATCTGTATGACGGGCCAGGCCAAAATCAAGGATCTGAGAGAGACAATGACCATAAAAATACACCATTACATGTCGATATTAGCAAACAATGCTTTCAGAAAGGAAGCAAAGATTTTCTGACTAGTTAAAGCTGGAAACACACCAAGGAAAGTGCTGGGCCAACTTCAGCTAAATGTTCATACTGGTTCACTTAAAGCACAAATGTTTCACAATACTCTTTCAGCACATGTCAGGGAGCATTACAAAAACAGACATACCTTAAGTTCACAATCTTCATTTACAGCCAAATTGCTGGGTTTCAGGTCCTGAGAAATGGAGAATAAGTTCAACTAAATAAAATCAATTATGTTGTTTTATAATAATTACCAAGTATTTCACCCTAGGGTTTGTAAAAGAACTATAACAAACAAAACTGTATAAATATAGATCAAATTAAACACATTATTAATGCTGTTTATGGCAGGTGTTTGATTTCCTAGGCCGTCCCACCAGCAACGCCACTGTGCTGCCCTCACTTTGCAATCCTTGGCTGCACATATGTACTCAATGAGATAGGGACAAGCTGACAAAGAATCATAATCTTTTGTCAGCTGTTGCAGCCCCGGGGAGAAAACCCCATTTACCAACACTTCTGTCTTCTGTGAACTGAGCTATCCAGCCTGCCTTATATATCTAGAAATATTAATATACTTACTCTATGTATAATATCTGCTGAATGGATGTACTGCAAAACAGAACACAAAAACTACATATTAAAACATGTTCCTGAACTGATAATGCATGTTATTTACTCAACCAACATACAACAATATGTATGTTGTACAGATTATTTCACCTTAAGCCCTCGAAGAATCTGGTAGATAAGGAACTGAACATGGTCATCCGTCAGTTTCTGACATTTCACTATGTTATTTAGGTCTGCACCCATCAGGTGGGTCACCAGGTACCTGCAAATCACAGAAGATCATGAAGTCATTCTCTTGATTTCACTTTTTAAATAAATATGGCAAAGCAAATGGATCACACAAGATGAATCTTCTCACTCACAACAACACATGCCTAAGCCATGATGCATTAGCATTTTTAAATGTTAAATAAATACTGCCATTATTTAAAATAAAACTCTCCCATATGAATGCTCTATACTGAAGTCAACACTGCCTGGGTGCAATGGACAAATCAAATGCTTGCTTTAATAATATTACTCAACCCTGTGTTAGATGTTCACAGAGTTAATGACAACAGGTAGAAATCACAGATCAAATACTCTCACAGCGTATAACTTACTGGCACAGCATACAAGGCTTAAAATCAATTCCGCTCAAACTCAGATTTTTCCACACCCTCTGTACATGCACTAACTGATGATAATAAAAAATGCTGCCCTCTCATACATTAACATTAATTATTCCAGATAAAATAGCACACTCCACCCAGAACCATTCAAGACGACACAATTTTTATACTACCAGCTTATGCATTATGCCTATATGCACACACATTAATGAGAAGGGTCATTAATATTTTTATCCCTCTATATCAAATGTAAAATTAAATAAGGGAAAGTTAAAAAAAATTAATTACAAGTACTAAACTAGCACCTTGGTATAATGATTTCACACAGACGATAAACAGACCACCAGGAAACTAGAGTGTAAATGGCGTCAGACAAACCTGGTTGTGTATCAACCAGCTTGGAAGGAGAGTCTTGTAAACTATAGAAAAGCTCCTACTGCTGCTAGAGCAAAATATTTCTCCTCGCTATTCAAAGGGTTAGGGTTAAATAATACTCGCTTTTTTATTTAATACCGTAGCAAAACTAACTAGGAAGATTACCACTGCAGAAGTGGTAGCAATTTTTGAAAATTGTCAGTCAGGATTTAGGCCCCATCATAGCACCGAGACAGCACTGGTTAAAGTTGTGAATGATTTGCTACTGGCCTCTGATCAGGGTTATGTTTCTATGCTTATATTGCT
>JAOUQV010000026.1:2852905-2867526 GCA_028565295.1 Aspidoras spilotus | reverse complement strand
TATATACTGTGGATCCCATTCCTTAGATCAACAGACCTATTCGCCATCTGTCTGAGGCACTCGCCTCTTGTTTAGATCTTTTGTATCCGTTTTTGTCTCCGTTTCTTCCCTCTTTATTCAAGCTTGAACAGAGAGAGCGCGGACGTGTGTGCGCGTGCATTTACAGGAGATCACTCAAGATTCGGGAGATTGTGGGAATAGATAACATTTAAGAAAATCAACAATGTGTAAGAATGTGGTAAAGTTTAACACTTTCTCACACATTTAGTTGAAATGTAACTACGATTACATTAGTAGTACTATCCCCATAAAATCTCCTCAAACTTTGAGTCTTAAACACATATCTTGACTCCCCCTACTTGGAAATGAAATGGTACGGTCCAGAAGCAGCCGTCTATTTTGAGTAGGACTAACATCTCATCAGCGTTTACACTGGAGTACATCTGAGTGTCTGTGTCTATAGCTGTGTGTATATGTGTGTGAGTTTGTCTGAAACCTGCTGAGTGTCTGCGCGAATGGATTAAAAAGTTGAAAAGCTCATTTACAGACTCATCTCAGAGTGGAGTTTTCGAAAGGTATCTACATTTTATCACTAAATTGCATCCTTTATCATCTATATGTCTGTAGCATTCTTATAATGGTTAATGACGTTTAAGGGTGAAATTGTTGTAATATTGTTAACTGTATGAGGGCAGTATGTCTAATATGATAGCATCAACAATAATAAGTAGAAGGATGAGGATGATGATGATGATGAAGAAAGGGCACCTTACAATCCATTTAAATACAAAAACTTTATGCAATAGTTAATTTAGCCTACGGGCATCACTGTGACACAGCGACCCTCACAGCAAGAAGGACCCAGGTTCAGTCCCCTGGGGTGGAGTGACCTAGGAAATTGCTGTGTGGAGATTGCAGGTTCTCCCCGTGTTTGCAAGGGTTTTTTCTGCGTCCCCCAGATTTCCAAAGACATACTTACATGAGATTAATCGGTGTCCCTTAGTGTGAGTCTGTGTGTTTGCCCTATGAAGGAACGGTGCCCTGTTAAGGTTTGATCCTGCCATTGTTTATATTAACTAGATCAATGCAGCAGATCATCATTAGCTTGATGATAGAATAGGTCCTCTTTTCCCACAGTGCCTTTTAAGTACAGGGACATCGAGTTAATTAAATTATCACAACTATTATGTCACAGAACATTTAATGTTACTGGTGTGTTTCATCACAAATAATAACACAGATAGTAAAAGGGAAATACGGTATAATGAAATAACATTTGTATGCCTTGATATATTAGCATTATTGGCCTTGTCGTAAACAATATGTATACTGGTTAAGAGCAATATGAAAAGCAGCACTGGGTTACGAATTTCAGTTAAACAAAAGACTTGCACTTTGCATTATTGATTGACTATGTAGAAAGAGCCATCGGAGGTCTAATTTTTGCCTAATGATTTTCTCAATTTTCAGAATCTACAATGAACCAACAATAAACACAGCATTGTTTTGGTTGTTCTGTTCTATTCTCTTTGTACCAAATCTTTTCTGGACATGTTACTTAAGGTTTACATAATTTTATAGATTTTCACTAGACACTGAAATAAATCATACTGTAAAGTCATTTTGTGCCTCTCCCACAACATCAGTTTGTACTCATTTTAGCACCCTGCTAATTATGGGCTGTGCAAACATGCTGGTTTGGGCTCAATTCTGCCCGTAGACTTTCCAGCATCTAGCCCACTTTGGGAATTCCAAACCCGCAGTTGTAATGAAATATGTACTAGATGCATGCAAAAAGATTGCAGATCCAAAGTTAAAGCTTGGTGGAAAAGCTGAAGGAGGAAACATTTTGCACTCCATAAACACCCATTTCCTGTGATGTCTCTTTGTTATGCTTCAGTGAGATATACGGATGGGTGGGTCAGTACACCACAGCATTTTGCTTTAGATGAGCAGACCACTGCTATGTCCTGTTTGTTGATTTTGTGCAATTAGGTGACTTGACAGAAATTAAGTTATATTTTCAGGCTGGGGTGGAATGTAGTATAAATGTAGTAGAAATATTTGGGGGGTTACAGTGTCGTGAAAAGTATATTGTATTGATGGTATTTAGCCTATGGTTCTTTTCACATTCGTACACATGGCTATAAAGACTGAATTGTGTCCTCTGCATTCTTGGGTTAAGTCATATTCTACCAGTGAATACGGTCTTGTCTGCTAATAAGCCACACTGCTGTATTGATAAAGAAGTTCAGGATTTTTACTACATAATGTTTCAGTCTGGTCTCTGTTAATATTCATTCTGTGAGAAGCTGCATCTGCATATATGAGATAACGGCTTTGACTGTTCATAAAGTTTAGGCATTCTAAAGTTCATGCAGGCAGAAGCTAAGACGATAACTAAAATAATATCTAGCCTGAAGAGGTTGTTAATGTTCTGTACTGTTATTTGGAAAAGTTTAAAATATACTTTTGTGTTGCCAAATGAGACAGAAAAAGATCTTTCACTGGATACAAAAATATCTTCTCATGTTTTATGTTATGTTCATTTTAAGTCAAAGTTTATCAATCAAAAACCTGCAGGATTAATTATGTTATAACATCAAGTCAATAGTATTCATCTTTGTACTTTTGACTATGTCAGTTGTACTAAAGCTTGTTATAGGAATTATATAATGATCCTTCAAATAAGAGAGCCGCTAAGAAGTATAATAGCATCATATCCTTAAGGCAGAAACAGGCGCACACTTTCTTTCATTTTCGAGTTGAAAAGGAAGTTTTTTTGGCATGGGGGACGACAGGTGCAGGCTCACAGAGGTGGTGTGCTTCTATAGCCATCTGTTATTTTTTGGGGGTTTAGTTTGCCAAATACATTCACCCACACACTCCAGCACCACATCAGTCTGTGTGCACACACACACACACACACACGCCTGCAGTGGGCCAGGTCGCCATGGTGCTGTATTAGAGAATTAGACCCGGCACATGTGCATGGTCAACCATGGAGCGTGCTTCTATTGTTCTTCAAGACATTGCAACATTGCAAGTGGAGGAGGTGTGTGCTTTATCCCAGAAAAGACCAGTTGGACTTTCTATAGTCTCAGATGTCAGGTTGATTCTTAGGAGCCAGTGTGCTCAACATTTGCCTAAGAAGGGCAGGCTATGCACATGCCACAAATTTGGTTGACAAATAGCAAGTGGTTCCTAGGCTGAGGTCCATGTAATAATAAGGTGCACAAGTTAAAAACAGGAATTCGACTTGGATTACATGCAGAGATTTTTTTCTACAGGAACCCTAGGATAACATATATCTTAAAGCAGTAAACATGGACTGCAAAGAAGATATCAGTGACTCAGACAGTGGGATCATATTGAATTCTGGTAAGCATTTACAGGAGATATAAACTACATGAGATTTAAACTATTTCTTTAATGGAATCTAAGGAAACAATGGTTTCGAGAACAGGACTATCCAACCAATACAGATGGATTATTCCTGTTATTCTAATAAAAACGCAAATGCATGTTATAAACCACTCAGTTTCTGTTTAATGTGACACAGTATATTCTGATTACAGTCACTGGCTGTTTATATCTTCGTTTAACATAACTCCAGCATAGTTCTAGCAATTCATGTTTGCCCATATGTACCACAAACACTGTACAGTAAAAGATAAATAATGGAAAAACATTTAATTATGTAACAAGTAAAACAACAATTTATAAATGCATGTGTGCACTTGTGAAGGTCCGGACAGCCCTACATCTCCTGTGAAGGACATTAGCACTCACACCCGGGCCATGAGGCTTAAGCACAAAGGTCTGGAGGACAGACTAGAGCTATGTCTTCTAGAGCTTAAAAAATTGTGCATCCGGGAGGCAGTAAGTAAAAATGTATTTTTTATATATTATTGATTATATAGATCACTAATAGATGAATTTTGAATATGACTAATATTATAAGGATTAGATATGCTTGCAATTGCTTGTAGCATTTGTTTGCATCATAAACTATTTTAGAAAACAACCCTACAAGTTCAATAATGTAGTGGACATGCTTGATCTTAAAGATTACTAAACTGAGTTTTAGGGTGCAGTGCTGTGCCTTTCTCTCTTGTTCAATGGAAACACCAGAGTGATTTGAAACATATACAATCTTTGCAAGATAGAACAGTGTAAATAATAAACACTTAGACTAAGATTTACTAATAATATGCATATAGAATTATTAAGTGACAGTTGTGTTTTTTTAAAGGAACTTACAGGAAATTTATCACCTGACTATCCTTTGCTGCCGAATGAGAAACCACCACAAATAAGGCAACGTATTGGAGCATCCTTTAAACTGGATGAAGGCTTGCTTCCCTTTGGAGATGGAGAGGTACAAGACTTACAGCCGACAGTATATTTCCTTGATAACTGGATTGATGAATATCAGCAAATAAGCTGTCAGATTTTATTTTGCTGCCTTTTGTACTTTGCATTCTGATGACAATCCACATACTTTATAATAAACCCTTTTAGGAATCAGAGTTTCATACACTTGAGGCAGATTTGGCTCTCCAGAAGCAGATATGTGAAGCAGCTCGAAGGCTGTCCCTTGAGGAACATATTAGCAAGCCGGTAAGGAAGAGCAGATTGCAGCAATGCAAACGCGAGGAAAAGAAAATGAAGGAACTTCAGGAAGCTGTGGAAAAACACTGCATTAACAATGGCTGTGTTTCACCGAAGACCTGCAGGCAGAGAGGTGAGGCTCTGATACTGATTCTCGAAGCTGTTTCCTTATTATTGGCTTTTCACACCATTATTTGCTCAACAATATAATTTATTTCGACTTCACCATTTCACACGAAACTTTATAGGTAGGCTCCACACAATTTTTTGGTCAGTAGATTGAAAACAATTTTGCCAAAAAAGGAATACACATTTTTTTCAAGTTGAAATCTAGAAGGAGCGCAAAAATTTTCAGAGGTGCCATCTAGTGTCTCTGAAAAATAATGTAAATAAAAATCTAGCACTTATTTTCCATAAACGCAAAAAAATCGGGATATTTATGTCGTATACTGTCATCACTTTGCGATTGTTTGCTGCTCAGTTGTGATCCATGGGACAGGGGTATGCTGACTGAGCCTCCCTTTCTCTGCAGCCCCGAGAATTTGAACATTCCTGGCCTTTTTCAGCAGCACCTGCTCTATCAACAGAGCGATCCAGGGATATGCAGCTGTTTCTCTGTATAAAATGTATTTATATGAAAAAAAAATCTATTTTCAAACATTACTAAGTTAAATGTAACAGATAAAAAAGTTTGTTCTTCATTGTATATAAAATAAAAATAATAAATGCTGTTGAGTTTTGCTGCAAGTCTGATAGCGGGATAGTCTTCAGCAAATTTAAAAACAGCTTATTACTGTATACTACGGTGAAGTAGTCAGACACATGCAAATGTATATTGCATAGCAAAGAGATCTTAAGAAATACTGAACATCCACTAAGCAGTAATAAAATAATAAAAGGAAATGCTGGAGAGCTTTCTCAAGGACTTTGAGGGCTCAAAAATAAACTTATCAGGACAAAACATTGCACTATACATCACACTGCACACAACATCCATTTTAAATTTTAGTTCAGTTATTTAGATTATTTTTTTATTGTAAATTAATTAATTTCAGACTTTTTAATTAATTTATACATTTTCTTATCTTACTTATAATTATTATCTATCTATCTAAAATAAATGATAGTTCTGAATGAATTTTACAGCAAATGTTTACTTTTCAGACCTGTGTGTGTCGGATGACAGCTCTCTATCGGATGCTGCCGTCCACGAAGATGGTGAGAATCAAATCGTTTTGTGCTTCTCATATGTGTGACATCTACAGTAAACATAAGATTTTTAAATCTAAACTGAGGCTTTGTCTGTCATAGATTTAGAATCAGGTCTAAAGTCTCCAGTGGCTCTGGACTCTGTGACTGGTTTCCAACATGTGATCACTCTCTTACCCCATCACGGAGCAAAACATACAGGCTCCAGCTCCAGCCTGGAATATGAAAAATCACCCATTCAAAACATGCCATGGACAGAGTCCAGTCTAGATAAGCCTTATGAGAAACAGAAGAAACCTTTCTCTCCCAGCAGCAGCAGGTCAAGGTAAAGCACCCAAAATTATAATAGCCATATAGGTTTTATTAAACATCATTTAACTTCTTTATTCACATAATTACAGTCTTCATGATGCACTAGAATCAAAACCATGAAACAATTTTGTGTACATACTTTTCATATTCAAAGATAATACTAAAACATTTGACTATTTTATACACCATCTCAGACCAAATGCTGATGAAATCCTGAATAAAAAAACTTTTAATTAAACTATTTGCTAATGTTGATTTAAGAGCCTTACTTGTGAATTTATTTCCAATTAAAGATTTTGTATGTTTTTGGTTTTTATCAGAAATAATTTAATTAATAATTTAATATAATTGAAATGAGACAACACAATACATTTCTAATTTTACTGTCAGGGTCACTAAGGTTTCCATAGACACATATGAATAGTTTACATACACTGTAGAATGAGAGTTATTTATAATACTATATGTGTGCATTTGCAGCAGTCCAACAGGAACCTCAATGGACCTGAGATTTGATGACATTCCTCCTGCTCCCCAATTTATTTTTAAAAGCCTAGCAATGCGTAACAATAACTCAACCAGTGCCCCCGCCACTCCGGAGCTACCACTGCGGCGTCACATCTCCCAGTCCTTCAGGTAATCCAAACTACCAGATACTTATCTCACATGTTTAGTGTTTAACATTTTATTGGAAAGGTTTTGGTTTCTATTCTATGTATCACAAACATTCTATTTGCTGTTTGGCTTAATTGTGTTAAGAAATATCTATAAAGATCTTGTGTAGGCTGACCAGGGGTCATTGGGTACAAATGATGGCTGAGTCTCTACACTTTCAGTTTACATAAGCACTAAATGTATCTGATATTCAGTACCATAATTTGATGGAATTAATTCATTTTGAAAGTCTGTCTACCAACCTGTAGTTGTAAACCCTCAGCAGAGAAATATAAATATTTGCTTTAAAATCTTTTCCTTTTTGATGATGTGGAGAGCTTTTATGATATTGCATATAATAGTGCTCTTTCCACACTGCTCGTGACTATCATAGAATCATGCTTTGTCCCATTCTAACTCAAACTTTAACTCTGGGGCACAGGACAGTGACAACTTTGAATTCAGTGCTATATTTGGTATCTGATTCAGTTTCAGAAAAATCTTCCAAATAAAACCATAAGAGACTCTCAGACATTTCTAGATTTTTTTTGTTTTATATTATTTTTTAAACTTTCTTTTACTTTACCTGAAAAACACTTAAAGAGCATAATAAGTGATGCCTGAGGAATGAAGTGAACATATACTTGTACCGATTTATAAGAACAAGGATGTTGTGCAGATTTGTATAAAGTTAATGAGTCACACAATAAAGATTTGGAAGAGAGTTGTTGAAGCTAGGCTTAGACAAATCAGTGACCGTTTGTGAGCAGCAGTATGGTTTCATGCCAAGAAAGAGCACCACAGATGCAATTTTTACGTTGAGAATGCTGATGGAGAAGTATAGAGAAGCTACACTGTGTACATTTAGAAAGAGCTACACTGTGTTTTGTGGATTTAGGGAAAGCTTACGATAGGGTGTCGAGGGAGGAGCTTTGGTGTTGTTTGCGGAATTCTGGAGTCTCCAAAAAGTACGTTAGATTGGTGCAGGACATGTATGAGAACAGCATGACAGTAGAGAAAAGTGCTCTAGGAGTGACAAATAGCTTCAAGGTTAAGGTGGGACTGTATCAAGGATCAGGTTTTAAGCACCTTGTTTGCTCTGGGGATGGACAGACTAACAGATGAGGTCAGACAGGAATCACTGTGGACTATGATGTTTTCAAATGACATCGTTATTTGTATTAAGAGCAGGGAACAGCTAGAAGAGAACTTGGAGAAGTGGAGGTATGCTCTGGAAAGGAGGGGAATGAAAGTCAACAGGGATGCAGGTAGAACCGTCAGGCTACAGGGAGAAGTGGTCACAAAGGTGCAGGAATTCAGATACTTAGAATAGAATCAACTTTCAAAGTAGATGGGAAGTGTGGAAATAAGGTGAAGAAGAGAGTACAGGCAGGATGGAGTGGATGGAGAAAAGTGTCAGGAATGATGTGTGAGATTTGAAATTTGAGATTCTTCATATCTCAAAAACTACAGTAGGTAGAAAGATGACATTTTGTAGATTTACAGTAGACAAGCATCTCTCCTGATTTTTAATAATTTCTAAAAAATATTTTCTAAACATTTTGTCTCTAAATGAACGTTTAAAAAGTTTTAAATAAGATTTAATGAAAATAAGCCGAATAATGCCGATAGTTCACACTTAATATTTGTTTATTTTACTCAGAAAATATGTCGTCTATCACTTAATTGTTATTGTGTGAGAGAGAAAGCCTAGCCCTTCGTTATGATGTAAAATATATGTGAATTGGTAAAGAAATGGCAGAGATATGACAGTCTAGACAAAGGTTAAATCAAAGATGTTGGTATCGGTTTTGTGAAAATGTAACATGGAGGTCTATGGGAATATTTCAGAAGGTGGGTCTAATTGAATGATCATAACTCGATAAGGAATGTATCAATCAATTAGATATTTATACAGTTAAAAGGGGAGACCCGTCTCTACCAGGTCTCCTTCGTAGCATGGAGCTATAGTGCTTTGATCTTGTATATCACAGGGTGTGAATTTTCAAGAGTGCTAGTGAGGAGAGTGAATGGAGGGTGCAATCAATCTGTAATTTGACATGACTGGTCAGACTGGCACCAGGTTCGTGTTTCTAGCTCGGAAATTGACGGAATTATGGCAGTTTGAAAACTCTGTAATGTTAAGTCAATGGGAAAATTTGCACAAAAACGGGCACAGCGGGCACCCAGTTAGAGATATTCGTTAACTGTATACAAGCACACTTCTCCTAAACGTTCTGTCATGTTTATGTGACTTGTGCAATCCCTCATTAAGTGGGTGGAATAATAATAATAAAAATTGAAGAACAATGTGTGTTGCAACGTACATTTTGGGGAGGGTTGTTATGTGGTGTAGAGTTGTCAACCGTCCCGTATTTTCTGGGACATCACAATTTATTCTAAATGTTTATTTGCCTCCAGTCGCATATTCCAGTCACAGCCTCAGTGGCCAATAACGCACAATTCTCGCATAGAAAGCGAACATAGTTAGCGTATAAGCACATAAGTTTGTCGCTCTGATTACAGAGTGTGGATCCCGCTAGAAGACTAGAGGATTCAATCCAACACACTGTTTGAGTTTCTTTATTGCTGATGAAATTATGATTTTGTATAACACTGAGTAATGTTAATTAATATCCTAAATATGATTTCAGATATACAGTATATAACTATTATTTATTAATCTACAGAAAAATGTGATTAATACTGATGTCAATTTGTTTAAACAGGTTACCCAGAAACAAGCCGGACGTAAGCAAACCGAGCTTAGATGCAAGTCTAAGGACAAGTGGAAGGACAAAGCTCTCACGTCGCCGCGTCACTGACTTTGCCTTGGTTTACTCAGTGCAGCGTCTGTATCAGTGCAACTCGGAGGACAGCAGCTCGGAGCACTCCATATCCTCCTACAGCAGCTCCTCCAGCCATGAGGTTACACCGGAACTGACCAAAGTCTGCCCGCCTCCATATGCTTTTCACCGTGCTGCTCAAAAAAAGTCCCATGGCCAGTGCCCCACCAACAACATGCTTTCCAAAAACATCCAAACTGTGAACAAACAAACAAACAAACCAACTGTAGCCAGTCCTTGTCAGAATAATCACCATGACAGGATGCTGCCAGAGAGGGATATGAGAAACTTGAACATATCGTTGTCCTCCCCAAACACAAATAAGCAGCAGGTGATTTCACCAAAGCGACAACTTAAACCACCTCCACCATACAATCGGATGGCTCGCACACCTTCACTAAGGGAGTATCCCAATCATCCTAGCAGACTGCTTCCTCGAGATGTGGTCACAAACGACCTCAGGGCATGGCATGAGCAGCACAACACAGGAGAAGTCAACCTTTGGCCACCGAAACATGGGTTTACGCGAGCTAAACGCTCACCAGAACAAGAGCCGCCACCTTACCATCAGATTCAGTCTCAGAGACAGGTAAAGATTTATGTAGTAAACAGATAACATAAATAATACAGGTGCTGCTCATAAAATTAGAACATCATGAAAAAGTTGATTTATTTCTATAATTCCATTTAAAAAGGGAAACGTGTGTATTATACACATTGTGTTTATTTCAAGTGTTTTTATGTCCGTCACACGAGGGCGCCAGAGTTCCATTTTACAACCTTCTTAACAGGAAGTGTTAATGATGCGCCGGGTCAAAGGGACGCGATCAATCAGCGTTAACTCGTTAAATGTTATGTTACTTCTTTTTAATTGTTTTTAGCATTATATTGCAGCATTTAGAGCTCAGAGGTTAAAGCATACTTCTGCCAGGATCATTAGTAATGGTGGTTTAAATCCCCGGGGCTACAAGGGATGACAAGAGATTGGTATTCTCAGCCAGTCTGTTTATCCCTAACAAGCAACGTGACAAATGTGTATGGCATAAATATATTTATTTAGAAGATGTGCAATTAATGTAGATGAACCCTCCCATACTAAAATGACAGGTGTTTCAGTTCCATTGTCTAACCTCTGTATGTATGTGTATGTATGTATGTATGTGTATATATACACACACACACACACACACACACATACATTATATGCCATTGTAAAGCTGTTTTGTGACACTGAACTTTTGTTCAAATTAATTTAGAAATAAATTGAATAGAATTGATTGATTAAATACACTGTTATTTGTTTTTATCATAGACTCCTCAGAAAGTGATACTTCAACGTGCTCCTGATGGAACTCCTCTACAGTGGTATGAAGAAGACGACTGCCAGATTGTAAGCCAGGTCTAAACCGCACTCGGCTTCAATGTGAAAGCTTTTTTGTCATATACATGTTATTAATGGATCTTCTTAAAAAATATTTATTGAGCCAATGGACTCAGATGCTGGAAGATATTATATTGCTGGTTATGTGTAAAAGGGGAAGATTTGGTGCCAAATTAATGTGGCATAGATTTTCACCAAATGCAGAGACCTTGGTCAGTTAAATTCTGATTAAAATTCAAGACTAGGAATTACTTTATCGTAAGGCATCATGCCAATATTTCCGTCATTATTATAATTATTGGTTAATGTGTACTGTTTCTATTATTAAAAAGTACATTTTCAGGTATATGTTTGTGTCTGGTACACAGTTATCTATTCCCTAATGTTTTGGAGCCTCAATTATTTAATGTAATACATTATGCATTAATATAATATTTATGTTGTATTTTCTTTTCTTTCTGAATTACTCTCATTTTTCTCTTACATGTTTTTCGTAATATAAAAAATATAAATTAATTGTTTCGGATGCTGCTATGATGTTTAATACAAGCGCCTATGTGCTAGATTTTATAAAAGATGATATTTTTCCTTACTCAGATGTGCTAAAGCAGCAGTTTTATCTACAAATCCAAATAAGTTGAAATAATGAACAAATTGTAAGTAAAAAATGGAATACAATGATGTGGAAATATATGATGTTTCAAAATAGCATATTTTATTCAGAATAGAACATAGATAACATATCACATGTTCAAACTGAGAAACTATATAATTTAAAAAGAAAAATTAGGTGATTTTAAATTTTGTGACTACAACACATCTCAAAAAGTTGGATCAATGCCATGTTTACAACTGTGAGACATCCACTTTTTCTCTTTACAACAGTCTGTAAACGTCTGGGGACTATGGAGACAAGTTGCTCAAGTTGAGGGATAGGAAAGTTCTTGTCTAATGTAGCATTCTAGTTGCTCAACTGTCTTAAGTATTTTTTGTTGTGTCTTTCGTTTTATGATACGCCACATATTTTCTAATCTGGACTGGAGGCTGGCCAGTTCAGTACCCAGACCCTTCTTCTACGCAGCCATGATGCTGTAATTGATGCAGTATGTGGTTTGGAATTATCATGTTGGAAAATGCAAGGTATTCCCTTAAAGAGACTTTGTCTGGATGGAAGCATATGTTGCTCTAGAACCTAGGTATACCATTCAGGATTAATGATGTCATTCCAGATGTGGTTTCCAACACAGATTGTGATTTCCAACACAGAAGCATGCCTGTATGTGATGCATTGCTCGAAGATCACAGGCACCCAGTATAGTTTTCCGGCCCTGACCCTTACACCTGGAGATTCTTCAAGATTCTCTAAATATTTTGATGATATTATGCACTGTAGATGATATGTTCAAACTCTTTGCAATTTTACACTGTAGAACTCCTTTTTGATATCGCTCCATTATTTGTCTGCACAGAATTAGGGGGATTGGTGATTCTCTTCCCATCTTCTTTTTATATCCAGTGATGTTAATGACCTATTGCCAGCTGGTCCTCCAGCTGTTTCTTATTTTGTACCTTTAACTTTTCCCCTTTATACTTTAACTTATTGCCCCAACCCAACACTTTTGAGATGTGTTGCTGTCACGAAACTTCAAATAAGCCAATATTTGGCCTGAAATTTCATGAATGTTCTATTGTGAATACAATATCAGTTTTTGACATTTGTAAATTATTGCATTCCATTTTATATACAGTTTGTACTTTGTCCCAACTTTTTTGGAGTTGGGTTTGTGTATATATATAATTTGTGTACTAACAACGTACCACGTATTTCATGTTATTTATAATAAAATATAGTGTATAATATAAAGACTGTTTATTAATTTCTGAATAATTTTCTTCTACACACAACTGCTATTAAAAGAAAATGCATTAGAGAAATATCACATGTATAACACATTGCCATATAGTATACTGTGCGTGATATGCAGCAAAGTCATGCAAGTTGGTCCAGTTTTACTCTAGGTGAATTGGAGAAGCCTAAGACCAAAGACCAAAAGGGTGAGGATTGCATCAGGAAGGGCACCCGGCATAAAACATGTGCCAGATCCTAATGCGAGGGACTCATTGTGGCGACCCCTGGTGACAGGGAAAAAGCCGAAAGATAAAAATAGATTACAGATATCAGGGAACAGAAAAATCCACCATGCAAGCTAACCCATGTTCATTACAGTATCTTACAGGCTATTTTGACATAAAACACATGTGCCTGGCCACTGTTTTGACCTTCAGCTGGATGATAGTTGATGTCTCATCCCCTTTAATACACTCATGTTTCTGTGGTTTGAAAAGGCACAAAGTCAACTTTTGCAGAAACACAGACATTACACATTCAGATCATTATTTTGACATGTAGCATTTATACAGTTGCAAAACAAGTACTCTCCCTTATGGTGACTGGGTTATTGTGGTACTGTTGGGGTTAATCAGAAAGGCTCTAATTACTCCATAAATGCTGTGAACATGTTATTGCCCTATTCATAATAAACTGTCAGAGTGGACAAACAAAATCCCAGAAAATGTGATCAACTCCAAGCGCTTATTAAGAAAGAATAGGTTGCAATCATTCAAGATTTAGTCTGTAAGCTGAAGTCTAGCATGGCGAACTGCAGAAGTATTAAAAAGGGGACAGCACCGTAAATATTGCCTTTGCTTAAACTAGATGTATTTTTTCAATATAAGCTAAAATAAAACATATAAAATACTTATAATTGTACTTTATTATACCATATAAGCATCTGACATAAACAGAATTTTTACCATTTTCAATGCTTTTGCAGTGGTGCTTGAACATTTGTGAATCCTTTAGAATATTTCTGAATAAATGTGACCTAAAACAATCATTTTACACACGTCCCAAAAGTAAATAAAGAGAACCCAGTTAAACAGATTCGACAAATTATTATACTTGGTCATAGGCACTATATTTACAAAAGTATTCGCTCACCTACCTTGACTCACATATGAGATAATCCATAGGGCTCATTATGATGTTGGTCCACCCTTTGCAGCTTCAACTCTTGTCAAAGCTGTCCACAAGATTTAGGAGTGTGTTTATGAGAATGTTTGACCATTCTTCCAGAAGCGCATTTGTGAGGTCACACACTGACGTTGGACTTAAGGTCTGGCTCTCGGTCTCCGTATTATTTCATCCCAGAGATGTCCTATAGGGTGTAAGCAGGCCAGTCAATTTCATCCACACCAGACTCTGTCATCCATGTCTTTATAAACCTTGGTTTGTGCACTGGTGCACAGTCATGTTGAGAGCATGGAATATTCCAAAATGTCTTGGTATGCTGAAACAGTGTGGCACACCATGTGGCCATGGAAGTGATTGGAACACCCAATTCCGATCATTTGGATCCAGTATTACATATTTGTGAGTCGCAAGTATGTGCAATAGTAATCGTCCAACAAAGGTCACTCAAAAAAGCAAGGTGGGTAATAGTCTGCGAGGTCACAAAGAACCCCAAGGTACAGGGGTTAGACAATGAAACTGAAATACCTGTCATTTTAGTGTGGGAGGTTTCATGGCTAAATTGGACAAGCCT
>JAOUQV010000026.1:2783749-2805066 GCA_028565295.1 Aspidoras spilotus | reverse complement strand
TAGAGTCATCCTGCAAACCACCATCCGATGTTGTCTAGCTACACTATCCCCTGCCACTACCTTACAGTCTCCAATCTGGGCCGTGACCAAGCCTGTATATATTAACATTGATTAATTCACATAATTTATATGGCAAATGCTTTGCACCGGATGCCCTTCCTGACACAACCCTCACCATTTACCCGGGCTTGAGACTGGCACTAGAAATACCCTGGCTTGTGCTCTCTAATGGCTGGAGAGAACCTAAAAGGCATGTGGCCCACAAAGGCTGCATACTCCAGGCTTTCTTTCCAAGTTTCATATGCCTGGGCAAATGAAAAGCCATAGAGTCTGAAGTTTTTCCCAGTGACTGAAGCTTATGCTACAGTATGTCTGCAGGATCTTATTCAGTATCTACCGCCTCTTTTATAACTATTTAGGTCCCATTTAATATATCTAAGCCTTAGTTATAACATCTAAAGTTCTCAGAGGTATTGCCTTTGTGTCAGTATTTATTAAAACCACACTGGTTGATATACAGTAATTTAAAAATATACTATACCAAAAGGCATGCTTGGTATAAAGCAAATGCAGCATTCCAGTAACATAACCTCAAACAAAGCTGAAACATTTTCACCTTAATGTCATAGTTTGGTGATGCTTTGCTGCAGCAGGACCTTGCCTGCGCAGTGTCATAGAATCCACCTTTAATTCTACTGTATATCTAAGGGTGCTTGATGAGCATGTGATAAAATAACACGACAAAACATGACTAAAACCACCAAGAACAACTGCGAGTCCTGTAATGGCCGAGTCAAAGCCCAGCATCCCATCGAGATGCTATGGGGAGATTTAAAACATGCTGTACATGCAAGAAAGCCCTCAAGCATCACACAGCTGAGAAAATCCGCTGCAAAGTTTTCTCAGACTGACTTTGAAAACAAAAGGTGCAACACTAATGACTAGGGATAGGACTTTCTTACATTTTTCATCATTTTATTTTAAAGCAATGTTAATTTTTGTTTGGCAGCAAATGAATAACTTTCCTTAGCAGAGCTGATTGAAAACTCATGTATGAACTCTTTTACAGAGTTTGCTAAAGGGGATACATGAGTCAAATCTAGGTATGGGGGTTACAACAGCTCCATTTACCAGACTTCCATCACCAGACATTCACATGCCTAGGCAATGAAGGACCACTCGGATAAACCCTCAATTACAACAGTATGGAGCTTGGTATAGTAGAGGCTGATATGCTAACTTCACAACAAACCACGTATTCATATTAAAAGCAGCAATGTATATTGAAATAATAATTACACAAGCAAATTCTGTTTTTGTTTTATGAGTTGAAGAGAAACACTAATAGATGGTTTGGGCTAGTTTAATGGTTAGTTTGTAAAACTGACATCAAGTTTTTGTATGGGTTATTAAAAAAATTACTATCAAGACCATCATGAGGCCCAGAGCGACCATACAAAAAATGTTAATGAAGAATAGAGGATAAAAACTACATAACACTTAAGCGTTACAGCATTACATATTCATACACCACCTTATGTGAGCTTCTTTACTTAAAAAAAAGCATGCATTGTTGCATTGTACCTTGCAGAACCGATAAAAAAAAAAAAAAAAAAAAACCCACAGGCAGTCAATGCCATTGTAAATTAAAAAAAAAAAAAAACAAATATAATTGTGCGTCACAAGCCAAACATGAGACTTTCCATTCCTTGTAAAACGCTGAAAGTGTAACAGATATTCCAGCAGATGGTGCAGTTATAAACAGCACAGCAGCTTAAAAACAATAAATGTTAAAGATCAGCACTTGAGGTTGAAGTCCTGACATTCAGGGAAGGTGATGATCCTTTTAAAAAGATTAGTTTTTTTGCTATATACATATCAATGAACTGACCCTGATTTATATGGCAGTTAACACATGGCAAGTTCATAGGTTGTGCGTTATTGGACAGCATGTGTAGCAAACAGTTTAGCGTATGTGGGCCATCTCCTCCAGGAAAGGGGTCTTCATGCAGCCAGTGCACAGTTGGTCCATCCAAAGAGGTGCCTCATGTTGCAGAGGAGTGCGTCGTGGGTAAAACGTGTACGAGAGATCATAGTTCAGAAGACAGCTGATAGAGGCCATGTACAGGTCCGAAAAACGGCATAGACGGCGAGAAAAGTAGGTAGGATTATGGCACGTTCGGAAAATGCTGCCAAACTGTGGGTTGAACAAGTTTTTCGTGACTGCCCTGTAAAATAAACAACAGAAATTGTTATTTTTCTTTACAGTACATAGTACAGTATATAGTTCAGTTTATACACTGAACGAATACTGGATTAAAACCCCTAACCAATAACAAGCTAGTGAACCGTTTTGTTTAAGTACAGCATATAGAGTAGATAACAAAAATGTTTGTGCTCATCTATGGCTGCACTAGCGAGTGAGAGCTTTTCCACTGTTGCATGCCTTATTAGTTATTATAGCTGTTATTATGGTAATATTAGTTGGTATGCGTTATGCTTGCCTCTTGGCACAACCACAAGAGGATGGCCACCAAGTAACTTCCGAACATTTGTTTCAGGTTCCATCCTTGGTTCAGCTGTGACCCACATGTCTGATACACTGGATTTGAACAATTGCTCAAATTGTTCTGTTTGTACATAGCTGCAAAACATTGCCTTATACGAGAGATGATTGTGATTAAACCACAAATTGTGGCACTTTATCAGTGATAATTTGCCACATGCCAAGTATTTCTAGTCTAGTGACCTTTTATTGTGTTTGTATTATACTAATAATAAAACTCATTAAACAAAATAAAGACAACTGTTTGGGATATTTAACCTCTGTCCTGTTATAAAAAAAATTACGACAGTACGTCCAAACACACAGCCTGATAAAGAAAACCACACAAGCATATTTATATTGTTTTTCTCAATTTGTGGATACTTTTGAGATTTTATATTAAACAACTCTCAAAAAAGGTCTGAAAGATTAAGAAACTTTTCAAAACATGTACATGTTCTCAGAATTAGACCATGGAAATCCAATAGCACAAAAGAAACAAGTGATAAATACACCAGTTCTACACAATCTCATCTCTAAAAAACAGTCAGTAAAGGAGAAGTGTAAAAACTTACAGCCAGAGTCACCCCAAATAAAAATATAAATAAATAAAAGAATATACTCTATTGCAGTTGGAGAGGTGCTAGAAAATGTAACCAAACCATGACTCATATGTCATCTGGCTCCTTTCTCAGGCGAGCCAGAATACTAAGAACTCGTAACTCACCGACACCCTTCTCTCTCCTTCAGCCATTCCTGTAGCACTTTTTTGGACTCTGGATCACGATACATCTGGAATACATGTGCAAAATACCCAGTTATTATCTGCCATATATAATGATGGTTCTTACAGTGAAATGCATGTCTAAAAGCAGAACTGTCTTTTAATAGGTGAAAAGACAGAGTGGTTGCATGTGACTCATAGCTGGGTGTCTGCCAATGAATAAATTATTTCAAGTTGCCATTCAGCCGATGCTGATGATGAAACTATCTACAGGAAATGATAATGATCGGTTTTAACCAAAATAAAAATCACTGCTGCAATTAGTTAATACAACCTAATATTGATTTAGGTGTGATTGTTCCTCAATACCCTGTGTTATGGCTGTGCCATTGATGAAAGTTATATGCAGTATGCATGCTGCAATTTATACCTGCATGCGCTCTAGAAGGCCAGTGAGAGCCTGGAGCCACGTAAGACTCTGTGCGTACTGCTCAGTGTTCACCACCTTTGTCTCCACCTCCAGCTCAGGAACAATTGCGCCTGTCCTCCATCCATGGCGTAGCATCAGGTCCTAAACATAGGGCAATTAACATACTGTAGTTAATCAAATTCATTATACAAAAGAACAAAATGTGACAAAAGTATACTGTGAAGGTATACAAAGGGGGAAAAATGCACACATTTTATCTCCTGAAAGCAAATAAAATAAGAATCTCACTCACAGCCAAGTCACTGTAAAGATGATCACCAAAATAGAGCACCCTTGAGCCACGCCAGCCTGTCAGCTTTAGGAAATCAACAAGGTTTCCCTGGGGGGGAAAAAAGTCAAGAACAAAGTTTTAATTGTCTCACACACTAGATTACCACTGCTGACCTTGGCTTTGTACAGCTCCATCAGGAAAGGGACCTGATGTGGTATAAGCTTTGCCAAGACCTCCCTGGTCACTGGCACTGAGGTTAGCTTCAAGCCAGTCTGTTAATCTCCTCTTAGAAAAGAATTAAGACGTTCTAAACAAATGATTTATAGCAAGGATAACAATGTGCCTGGGCTCGTAACAAACAGCACCTAATAAGTATTCAAACTGAGATGGTTTCAGAATGTTCTTATTTCTTTTTAGCAATTGTTGGCTGAAGTATTTCTCAAGATGTAACAATTCACAACAACAAAGCAATAGAAGGGGCAAATTGAGGTCATTCTCACAGCAAGTAAGCCATTAACATTTTAAGATGAACAACCCACAAAGTTCTGTCAGGTTGGGTTAGTCACAGGAAGTTGTGAAACACACAGACAAGCAACTCTGCTGGAGACGGTAAAACAGATTTACTGTATGTTGGTTGGGAGTTCTTTTAGGATTAATTTAATTAATCATGCTCAGATTAAAACTGGACTAAAATGAGAGAATACATTTAATTTCAGTTTCAAATCTTCTGCAATCATTAATGAGCAAAGAGCTTTGCTTGTGTTACTTGAATAATTCTTGGAATCACGGCTGACAGTCCAAATGATGCATGAGTGTACGGGGCTAAATGCTTTGAAAGGAAACTCTGCATAAACGGCGGTAAAGTTCTGCAATTCCAGATTTACCCTTTTACACATGTAACAATCCTACAGATGTTCCTTGCTGGCAAGTTTAAAATACAGAGGAAATGCTCTATGTGTCCTGACAAGGGGCATGATGCAAATGTATGCTGTGAGTGAAAGGGGCATAATGCATGTAATTAAGAACACAGAGTAAACAAAAAGCTGCTCATTTCACACAAACACATAGCTTTAAATAATGTCACAACAAAGCTTTTATCGATAGCATACCTGCTTGTAAATCTGCCCTTTTGACAAACTCTTGATCTTATCCCATTGGAGGACTCCATTACTGTCCAGTCTTCTGAATGGTCTAACAGATAGACAAAATACAATTTGTTAAATGACAATGAATGTTCATAAGGACACCTAGACATATTTTCTGAGTCTTCAGGTTAATCCAAGTTTAACTTTGACAACACTTTTTTCTTCAGCAAACAGATTTTGAAATGTGTCAGACAGAAGACTTACTTCACACAGTCATTAAAAAAGTGTGGCTTTTCAGCTTGAACAATGACAACGTCGAAGAAGTCCTGCCAGTCTTTTCCCACCATGTATTTCATGCCTTTGTCACTAAAAAAATTCAAGCAAAATTCTAAATAAGCACATGCACCAGGAAACAGCACAGACTCAATTTTATTTCATTATTAATGCTTAGAAAACATTTAATATCTGCACATGCTGCATTAGTTAGAAAACTCACACAAAGCTAAAAGGGCTGTTGGTAATAAGGAAAAGCTTCTTCCCATGGCTGACAAGTCGATGCAGAACAGCATAGGTCTCATCTCCCCTAAGGATATATTTCTCTTGAAAGAGAAAAATTAAAGAATAATTAATAATTTTATCAAAAAAATAAATAAAATCGCATTAATAAAACATTCTGTGTTTGTACAAACAGTATGCATTTCTACTCTGGTAGAGTCAGTGTGTGTGTGTGTCAAAATAAATGGTAAGAAATAGTACATGGTTTGTCTGGTACCTAGAAGGACAAAATACACAGAAATGGTGTTCTTGTGCTAAAGACATCACGTGATTAATCTAAAACGTGAGTCTGAAAACACCAAATACAGCAATAATAGATGAAAGTGTTTCTGCCAGCGTGAAAAGTAAAGGTTTTTAGTACAATACTATATTTGCTATTAAATACAAAATATAACTTATAAAATTGTTAATGTAGTAGTAGTATTATGAGTTTATTGCCATTTCAGCAAAATAATGATTTCTATATTACACAATTTTTTTATTAAATGTTTCAAATCTATTCTAATCAAATATTCAGGATTCTTCCAAATGGAACTTAAATATGATACTTGTTGCAGATTTTTATTACTAATTTCCAATTTATTAAACCTATACTGGATATACCCATGTACTATAAAAAATTAAAAAGCATATTTTTAACTGGATAAGCCCTTCATGCCATACAGAAAATTCTAAGATTGCTTAAGTCACTCCGTTTAAATTTCACTTTGTATAACTGGCATGCAAAATGCTGCTCAGTATGACCTATGCAGAAACAAGGGATTAAAGTCATGTGTCAAAAGTAAATCAGCAGTAAACTCATACCCAAGTCTTGCATTATCCACTTGTACATGTAGCCCTTAATATGTACCATGCCAACAGCTTCCTGTGGGGGGGATAAAGGCAAATCACCAGTGAGCACAATAACAGCATAACATCATGACAAAATACATTGAGCTGTTAGTGTCTGACAACCAAACTGCCCCATTCCCTACACAGAAAAAATGTAAAACATTTCTCCACACCTCTTCCCCCAAAACCGAGAACTGCAGCAGATCAACTTCTGAAAATGCTGCCAGTTAGGCGTGGAGAGTACAGTGTGTTCTTGAATTTCGTGTTCAGTGTAAACATTTTTTTCCAACATGCACTGAACATGCGCAAGTAAGAAATTCTTGATGTGGCTCTGCTAAAAAGATACAGATTTTGTCTGTTAAGCTAATTTGAGTTGAGAGATCAAGTCTGTCATAAGTGTAAATAGCGTGAGGACAAGCTAGCACAACTTGTTTCTGCTCACTTCTGCCCAGTGGGAGCAACAACACGCCTAAAGAGCAAAAGAAAATGAAGGGGGAAGGGAAGAATACAAAGAAAATACTTCAAGCTCTAGATGAGAACTGAGAAGCAACAAAACAATAAGCCTGGAAGCAAATTCTGCAGGGTCTGGTCTCACTTGACTGAGCAAGTCAGGTTTTAGTCAAGAGAGACTTTTGAAAAAAAATTGGCTGGGAATCATAAATATGTATTAAATACAAACAAAAGAATAGACCATAAACACCAAATAAAACAAAGTACTTAACACGTTTAAACCACAGACTTGCTCAACCTACTTGCTTTAATGGCCATGACATTTTTCCTGGCAAAACTGTTATGTAATCAAAGCCTTTACATGCCACTGCATGAAAATATGACACGGAAAAACTAGAACATACCCTGCCTCGTTAATATATATCCCTCAATTCATATTCTACAACCACAAACAAAAATAAATGTTTATATTTTACTGCTGAGAGTTAGCGCACACTTACGGACACATCTTTGTAGAGGTGCTCAGGGTCATATTCTATGTCATTGGAGATAAAATATTCATTAACTGTTGCCAGAAGTGTCATTTCTGGGATGGAAAACACATCCATGTACTGCTTCATCTTGGGTCCCTGAAAACACACACACCCCATTACTAAGTAAACTGGGGCTAAGTAAACAGCAAAGATCACACTATTTAATTAGTGTAAAAACCATTTAGTATATTTGTTCATGAGTTTACAAATTATAGGAAAGAAAAATAAATATATGGTTTCTTTTATTTATTTGTGAGTACCATTAGTAAAAGAACAAAGCATTTTTGTTAATCTACAAATATATATTAATAATATAAAACCTTTTTTCCCCCAGCATAGGTAACAGACAAAAAAAACATTAACCTTTCCATAGAAGCCGCTGACTTGGTGAAGAGGGATGTGATTAGAACCTCCATACAACTGCATGACCTCATCATCAGGAACAGGCTTCAGACCCCTTTGAGAAAAATCTTAATTAGGGATCTGAATTATATTTTAAAGTATGATGTTCAAAAGTAGTAAAGGGAAAAACAAAAAAATAATGGACATGTTTTGGCTTTATATTTAAACATTCCCCAATGGTCCGCTAGGCTCAACCCGAGCCAACATTACAGTACTAACATATAAATGTTAGGACATTAATGCACTAACATTTTTAGGAGCTTAAAAAAATTGAACTTCATTAAAAACAGTGTAATGCCAATCAAAAAAAAAGCATTTTTTTGCTGTCTAGTTATTGGAGGTCAAACAGTTGACAGGGAAGCCAACAAAATGACCACATCCCCGGTTTGACTTTGGTATTAAGTGATGTTACAGTAATGTCGCTGAGAGAAATTACCTGTACACAGTGCCTAGCTGAATATAATGGAAAGCATCTATTTTCAACAGCAGTCCCTAAAAAACAAAACCCCACTTGTTAGTCATTAATACATACTTTATATACGGGCATGTTCATTTAACACTACCATTTCAAAATATACCTTCTGGATGTCGTAATGAAGGCCGCGTGCTGCAAAGTTTGGAATGTATTTGTACTTGCCGATACCTTGGGGATACTACGCAAGGAAAAAGTGGTTGATCATTTAACTGTCACACAAACAACATGTCATAACACTATTATCTGCAAAAGTTACTACAAACTGTCATTAATCTAAGAAGCATGAAACTACAAGCACATCAACCGTATAGACATTATACGTGGCATTTCAGGGAGTTCCGAAATAAAAGTTGCTACCATTAAATCTGTGAATTTAAGAAATTAAATCCCACACTCGTAATTACAGCCCCACACACACACCTTGAAGTGCTCTACAAGGAACTCCCTAGCTTTGTTGTAGATCATCTCATCAAGAGCATTCGAATATAAAGCCAGGGTGTAGTCATAATCGAAACCATAGATGTCCACCTCATCCAAGTTCACCTCATTGTTGGCATAGATGGTGGAGGGATTGAGAAGGCTGCACACTCCTGGGGGAATCAGATCTGTGGGGAAAATATATAAGCATGTTAGCTTTAAACATACCAAACCCATATGGCAGCAGTCACACATGACTGCAGTGGATCAGATCTCCTGGGCGAGATAAGACTCGGTTATTCTGTGAGAGCATTTATCTGTGATTTACTTGTATCATTATTAAACACTGCTGCAGGAAATAGGATATGTTCCACAAATGTAAATAAACAACATAACATTAGGAATTTCGGGCGTGTAGATTTTTTTATTAGCCTGTTCTTTTTAATGGTCTGTAACCTTTAACCTACTTTTATATCAGGAGGAATCTCGGGAAATCTGAGACTGTAGCCCATTATGGTATGGGAATATTTTTTAAACTGCAAACTCAACAAAGGCAGATATAAGGGCTGCGCGACTATAAGAGTATCTATGTTTAAAAACCTTATCCAATAATCTGTAAAGCAAGAACCATGTCGACACGTGCAACCTCTTTAATTCCGCTTTTCCCCAAAAGCGTTGTTATAAAAACTGTCGCGTATATAAAAATGAAGGAGTTCCAAACTTACCGTGCACAAGGCGTTTCATTTCGTTGTATCTCGCCCATAAATAAGTTTTCTGGTCAACTTGTGGGGCGTTAGAAGAAAACGACCTTCCAGGTTTAGGAAAGGATTCCTCGTTGTTTGATTTTCCACTGCCCTGGTGTCTGTGCGAGGCAGCTGCCTCGGTGTTTGACGCACACGTTTGCCCTTCTTTGCAGCATTTATGCTCATTCTGTGTCGGACTCGTTGCAAAGCTGGCGCACACACCGATGCGGGGTTTTAACGCGCCATTGCTGGAGTTGTGCCACAAAGCGCAACCTACATTTAATAATTTTCGTCGTGACATTTTTTCTTAGCTAACTGAGTCTGGTTTCCCCGACACTTGAGACTGTTTACCACAAAGCTCTTCTCTGTTTTGTACACTGTGTACATTTAAGCAGCAGCCTGCGCCCGAGGAGATAAAGAAGGCGGTAACGTGTTGTGTCAACCCAATCCCGTGAAGGCATGATGCTGATTGACGTCAGAGTGGACCATTAGTCTTAGATAAAGCTTTTTTGATGATTATGTAGTTTGTTTCTCAGAAGAAACCGCTTGGTGTACGAATTTAGCCAATACGTGGCAATGTTGTAAGCTGAAACATGAGTCCGGAGACCCGATTGGTCGGACCTCACCATGATTGAGAGTTGCTTTCGCCTACATGTGTTACGTGACGATCTTGCCTGTGTTTGTGCGTGTTTTGTTTATCGGTGGGCTCTTACTGTTCATCTTGGGTGTGTGTGCGCGGAAGATTTTAGTGCCAGATGTAGAAAGGCAGGCACGCAGCAGAAAACACGACTTCAGCAATAGCTGATTACAGTAGGTTTTGGTGGGAAGAGGAACAGAAAGAGCTAGAAAAACAACATAGCACCAAATACAAAAACCCCGTAGGTATAATGAACCTGTGCAGATATGCCCATCCGCGCATCAACACACCCTAACAGTCTGGGTGCCGTTTCCACCTATGCTTTTGGGAAACGCACGCTGGTTTGTCAAATAATACAGTTCACCAAGACGAACACATCTCGGACACGATTTTGCAGGATTTATAAATTATTTGTAATCTCGTGTGTTTTCATATGCATAGCACCTTTCACGGTTTTATTTTGAAGGGTATTGGTGCAATTACGTAATCGCACACAAACGGCACGTTACAGTTTCTAACCCCAACAATCAAAGCTACTGCAATGAAACAAATAAAACCTATTACATTAGTGGCACGTGGACACTGTGCTACACTGAAAAGCAATGCTAGCATCACGGTGTTGCAGTGAAAAAAAAAAACAAGGTAGGAATTAGACTAAATACTGAATCCATATATCTTTTTTGTTGTATCTTCCATTTTATGATGCACCAATTTCTTTTGGGGGTGAAAGTTCAGTACCCAGACCCTTCTTCTACACAGCCATGATGCTGTAATTGATGCAGTATGTGGTTTGTTATTGTCATGTTGGAAAATGCTAGGTCTTCTCTGAAAGCAGCATCGTCTGGATGGGAGCATATGTTGCTCTAGAACCTGGATATACCTTTCAGCATCGATGGTGTACTTCAGGATGTATAAGCTTCCCATGCCACACACACTAATGCAACCCCTACCATCAGAGATGCAACTGAGTGTTGATAACAACTTGGGTCGTCCTTTTCCTCTTTATTCTGAATTCCGTTTTTATTTACAGCTGGAATTTACAACTTTTTTACAACAGTTTGTAGCTGTTGGCCATAAAATCCTGTTGGAGTTGCCATATGGTTCCTTTCTGAAATCAAAGAAGGAGTCAACTCACAAGAGATTACTTTAGTTCTGCAAGCACTGTATCACATACAGTATATAGTTATTTTTTTTTTTTCATCTTTCGGCTTTTTCCCTGTCACCAGGGGTCGCCACAGCGAGTTCCTCGCATTACGATCTGGCACATGTTTTACGCTGGATGCCCTTCCTGACGCAACCCTCACCCTTTCGGGCTTAGGACCGGACAATTTAGCTTCTCCAATTCACCTAGAATGTCAATTTTAGCATTTCCAATTTACCTAACATGCATGTCTTTGGACTGTGAGAGGAAACCGGAGCACCCGGAGAAAACTCACGCGAACACGGGGAGAACATGCTAACTCCACACAGAAATTTCCAAGTCGACCCACCCGCGGATCGAACCTGGGTCCTCTTGCTGTGAGGCCACAGCACTATCCACTGCGCCACCGTGCCGCCCATACAGTATATACAGTGCTCAGCAAAAATGAGTACACCCTAACATATGTGACTGAAAACCTTAATTTTTATTTCAGAGTCAATGTTTTCTATGGGATCCTATACAACAAAATACAGGAGCTGGTCATAAAATTAGAATATCTTGAAAAAGTTGATTTATTTCAGTAATTCCATTCAAAAAAGTGAAACTTGCATATTATATGCATTCATTACACATAGACTGGTATATTTTAAGTGTTTATTTATTGTAATTTGCTGATATATAACTGACAATTAATAAAAACCCAAATTCAGTATTTCAGAAAGTTAGAATATTGTGAAAAGGTTCAATATTGAAGACACCAGGTGTCACACTCTAATCAGATAATTAACTCAAAATACCTGCAACGGCCATTAAATGGTCCCGCAATCTAGTTCTGTAGGGAAGACACAATTATAGGGAAGACGTCTGACTTGACAGTTTTCCAAAAGAGAATCACTGACACAAAAGGTCATTGCTATAGAGGCTGGCTGTTCACGGAGCTCTGTGTCTATGAACATTAATAGAGGCGAAGGAAAGGAAAAGATGTAGTAGAAAAATGTACATGCAATATGGATAACGGCACCCTGGAGAGGATTGTGAAACTAAACCCATTCATGTGGGGGAGATTCACAAAGACTGGACTGCTGCTGGAGTTAGTGCTTTAAAAAACCACGCACAGACATATGTAAGACATGGGTTTCAGCTGTCGCATTCCTTGTGTCAAGCCACTCTTAAACAAAAGACAGACTGCTGCTGAGTGGTCCAAAGTTAACTTCTCTGATGAAAGTAAATTTTGCAAATTTGAAAATGTAGGTATCAGAGTCTGGAAGAAGAGAGGAGAGGCACAGAATCCATGTCACTTAAGGTCTAGTTTAAAGTTTCCACAGTCAGTGATAGTTTGGGGAGCCATGTCATCTGCTGATGATGTAGTATAGTAAACAGCCGTTTTTATAGTCTAGTCTACTGAATTGATTACCTGTGTTAAAAATTAAGGTGACTGGGATAATGTGGCTATCGATTATTTCTGAGCTTGGGGAATGATTAAGAGAGGTTATAGCTTCCCAAACCAGATACGATATTCAAATATAAAATAATAATAAATGTATTGTTAGGTTTTAAGTTCATACTAATAGTATGTACAATGTAGTATTTTAGCTAAGAATGGATAGATTTTTCCAACTTGTGTTAACCAAATTAAAACTATTTAAAAGGTGTATATTTATAAGAATGCTCCACAGTACAGTGCACATAAATATTGAGGGAATTATTACTTCATTTAGAGTATAGTTAGACGTTCATGGTAGACTCTTTGATGTTCAGATATCTTAGCAGCAGTTACAATCTGATCTGAATATAAAGGTGTTGGTCTCACAAAGTATTTATGGCACTTTTAGTGCTTACGTTTTCTCAACTTTTTGATCAGAATGTACTGTGTGAGCTATTCTTAAAATGAAATGATCAAAGCATTGTTACCCTTAGGGGTCACATGGAGGGAAATAAGGTTGCCCCCTCCCCCAAACTGTTACTAAAACACAAACAAATAAGCATTGTGCATAGATCAATGCAGCTGCAGTTTAAGCCTACATTTAACTTTCTATCTACATTTAAATCTGATGGAACTTAATAATTCTATGGGTTAGTCCCACAGCAGCAGTCCATATTAAAATGTCTGTTGGTATCCCTAGTGACTTCTGTGCAGATTTGAACATGTAACATCAGTTTTGACTGTGCTGCATAAATAAAGGAACCATTAACACAAAGGAAGAGCAGCATGCAATGATGCATTTTTGTTGACTTAGAGTATGTCTGGTTTGGGTCATAATTTTATTGGTATTAAAGTGTTTTGTCATGAAGAAGTGAGTATGAAAGGATAGAGACATTAAAGGGAGTTCACACAAGTGACAGCATTGAAGAAGGAACTGGACATCTGTCCATGTACATGACTAGAGCGCAGATGAACTGATTCTGTTGGTTAGACTGTGTATTTAAGACGTTGAACTACTGACTTGAGCATCAAATACCACCACTACCAAACTGCCTCTGTTGGGTCCTTGTGCTAAGGCCCTTAACCTTCAATGAAGAGATAAAAGTTTAACATGATGAATTCCATAATCCTTAACGTAAATGGATAAACGTGTGACAGTGTATTAAGGAGCAAACTGATACAAACTCCACACAGAAATGAATCCACACAGGGGATTAAACAGGTCCTTCTTGCTGTGAGGTGGCAGCGCTACCCTCTGTGTTACCATACTGCTGCATTTGTTGTATCTTTGTTCAAATCAATTCTAGAGTCTAGATGAGCAATGAGAATTCATAAGAATTTCTGAATGCCTCTGTACCTCTATCTACATTCAAATCTGAATTCTTCTTCACAGTGTAAGGGCTAACTTAAAAAACATGTATGCAAAAATCTGTGTGGCTATCGTAAAATAATTTGAACCTAGATCTCTTTATTAACTCACGGACACTAAAATAAAAGTAACCCAGAGAAAATTATCAATATTTTTGCCGTGTTGCAATAGATACATGTCAATTTTTCAATGACGAATTATACTAGTTTTCAGTCCTGGTACGTCTGGTACGTCATTCTCGAAACTGATAATAATTAAGCAAACATTTCCTGTCCATGTTCTTATCCATAGCTTGGATAAGACTTGGCAGTCTGGACTTAGCAGATTAAAAAGATTTGTTTCCACATTTATGTTTGTGTGAGCACAATTTACATGCAGAGAAAAACCTTGCACATGAGGAAACACACAACACGTATGGTGCATTAATGTATGTATAATTAGATCAGTATGTAAAAGTACACAAACATTTTAAATACATAATACTTATTTTTCATTCTTTTTTTAAAGCGAGTGGTAGGAATTTCACAATGGTATAAAAACATTTGTCATAAACCATTTCTTTGTGAAAAAATTAACTCATTTACTCAATTCTTAAACATTATTTTGAACAGGGCTACATTATTTATAATTCAGATATTTTGCAATCGTTCAGTAGAAAATCTGCATTTACAGGAAACAATTTATCTGTTTGACACAACCAAATATCCACACAAGAGACACGCTTAATAAAAAAGAAATTGGCTATCATTGTTTCTTCTGTGTGGTGTCTTCAAAATCAAACACATTAGAGAGATCTATCTACTAAAATCATTGTGAGATAATACTTGATTGGAAGTACAGTTAGTCCTAAATCTCTCAGCGTATGAGATGTAGAAAACAATCGGTGTTGTTCTCGGTTTTACACAATGATTCACTACTCACCTACAGCATGTGACTCGAATGAATGCTGTAGTTCAGAGGCACGCACTGTGATTTTCAGCCATGATTATAGCTCAGAATCATGTGCAAAACACAACATGGATGATACATATCTTACAGAGTATTAGTGCTATGCAAGATACACAGTACTGTGCAAAAGTCTTAGGCACTCGGTATTTTAGTACAATGTTTGTTAGAGATGTCCATTTTTATAAACTCCGCATGGATGAGTCAGTAAAGCATGATTTTCTAGAAAATACCTTAAAAATTGACAAAATATCAGTGGACAACACAACATTTTACATGACATCCCACTTTTAGACAAAAAAAAAAAAAAACATAAAGGCTACTGGATTGTGAATGCAATAAATCAGGTGTGACAGTCCAGGTATCAAGAATAACTGGGGAAGATTTTTAAAGATGTTCTATAAAATATAAGCTACTTTGAATTTATTGAACAAATTGTACACTGTTTCAAGAAGAGCACAATAAATACTGATTGACTTTAATGTATTTATTTTTTTGGCACTTTATAATATTTTATGTAGGAACATTCAATGTTGCTTTGCAGCATGTCATTAGAAGACTTTTTCACAGTACTGTACGCACTTCTCACTGAAAAATTTAAAGTAACGCAAACACATTTACCTCACCTCAACCGTATCTTTGCGATATTCAAGTGCTCTACCAATTTTGACTAACAATATCAAAATCGGGTCACAGGTTATGGACATTTTTGTCCAAACTAAAAAGTTGTCATTATGCATATGTTTCCTCGTTGTACCACTGCACCCAAGGCGAAAGGAAAAAAGCAGATGATCATAATACATTCAAATAGCGCCAACATTTTCACAACAAACTAAATCTCGGTCATTTTGATACAAAAGAGTATTGTGTCCACATCTCCAGCCAGAAAGAGCTTTGCAGGTGCGTTGGAATGAAAAGAGCTCATGGATGTCTTATGAGCTCGGAGATGGAGTGACACTCCGTTAGAGCCGTTTATAGTGTATGTATAGTCCTAGAGAACACTTCCCAGTTTGCGTTAGCCTTCTCTTATCTTAGCAGCTAGGGCAGAGTTTTCTTGTCGAATATCCTTGTAGTCTTCCAGAATCCTCTCCAGGTTGCTAACAGTCTTTTTACCATTTTCAGTCTCAATCTGCAGAAAAGTGGATACACAACATTCTTACAATTTACAAAGCTCTAAAGGGTCTCGTTCCAAAGTATCTAAGCAAGCTATTCATATTTTAATGTATTCATATTTTTATGATCCACCAGGCCTACTTCAATCAAAAGGTGCAGACTGGTTGCTGGTTCCTAGAATAAAGAATAATAAATATTAACCTTACTAGGAAAACCTGGCTTATAATGAGTTGGACCAACGTTACGATTAATTACAGCATACAGAATTCGGGGAACCAACACCAGAAGGTGGTGAGAATACGATATATGCAAGTCAGCTTTAACATTATCTCTTCATCCTGCTACAGTAGTTCCTCCAGTTCGTCCACTTAGTTTGATTATTTCCATTTGGATAAAATCATACCTGGTCGGCCGCTGTGTGACCATTGGCTGGATGTTTGTTAAATTGTTCTTTTACTCCTGTAGACCTGTTACCGAAACTTAAGCACCTCTCCAAATAACTGTCCACAGTCAAAGTCGCTTAAATTGCCCCAGTGGTTAAAGAGTCTCTGGGATACTGATTAGAAGTTCAGTGGTCCACACCACACAAGCTTCCACTGTTAGGACATTGAGCAACGCACCCTTCAATAAAAAGTATTTAGCTACATGCTGTACCATGTATAATTATGAATGCAACAAATAAACAATTTTGAAAATCATCTAAATGTTTCCATTTGCTGTGCAGTGGACAGACTGAGTATGGCATAAACACCAACTAGTGCAGTTTTCATATCTTATGCCTCCTAATCTAGTGATTGTTCATCGTATAATAAGTTAAACTAGTAAATCAAAAAACTGGAACTGGCAGATTCATCAAAGTATTTCAGCAAATGAAAATGGTCACTGAATAATGCTGCATCAATGCAGAGTTTACCAGTTTATGAAAAAACTGCTCCTTTGTTTTAAGATAATAATCTGTGCATGAGTTATTCACTGAAAAACAGGTAGTTGCAGGAATGAAATGTTCACTAAATTTCATAGACTTTATTTACCTGTTCATGTCTGATTACTGAAATTATAACATGTGCTTGTTCAGAAACTGTTGCCTAATTAAGAATGCAACACTAAAAAAACTGTATAAAATGAGAAACACAACAAATAGCTGTTTTAATAGCTTTTAATAACCATGATCTAAACACTAATGACAACAAAATAAAAACTAATGGCACAATCTGTGGTATAAACGTATAGTACTAACCATATGGTATACATAATCAAGCCAAAAGAGTCAGCTCAAGAGTTCCTAAAGTGCAAGGATTAAAGATGTGAATGGAAAATTAATGCAACTGTAAAGTTCACACACCTGTTCCTCCAGATCTCTGATCTCCCTCATGATGCTTCCTGTGTCCTCAATGGTCTGAATAAGCTGTGTGCAGTTCTGAGAAGGACAAAAGAGAATGTAATATACTCATATAACTATGTATATTCATATACTGTAATTATCCAACACATTCAATCACAGCTATGCAACTGTACAGAATTTCCTGACCTACTTGAATGAATAAACACCGTCTTGCAGGAATATACGTAGTGTTATTATAACTGGACACTTTATTAGGAATACTTGTAATTCCTTGTTATTGAAGCAGAACAAAACATTAAATCAAGGTCAGGAACATTTGTTAACATTCACAAGAAAAGGTTGTTAGGGAACTGCTTTTCAGGTAATGTTAATCATCTGGGATTTGCCCACAGAACTTTCTTCATGCTGTCTTTAGACACAGATCCACCCCAAAAATAAACTCAGTAGGTGGCAGTTCTGCAATTTAAACAGTGAAGAATGTTCAGACTGCTTTGAAACAATAGAAAATATTCAGTAACACTATTTACTACATTTTTATCTCATCAAGCAAAAAAACACAGCCAATAATACAAATAGATACAACACAAACAGAAGAATACTGTGCAAGATTCAAGTCTTCGAAGCCAAATCAAGGTTCTGAGGCAACCATGGGCATGTGAAAATAGACAGGTAAACATTGAAAACAATATTTATGATTATCTGATAATACAAAATCATTCTTTTACGTACATATGTTCCTGATTTTGCAGGCATCTCTTCTAATCAATGATCACTTCCCAACCAAGAAGGGTCAACATTATCATGCGTTTCCTCAGGTATACATAAGGTCAATGTTCATAAACTCCTTGAAACTACAGCTAAAGACTGGAAACAGTCTTTGAATGAGCCCTGCCACATGACTGGCTGATTAGATAACTGCTTAAATGAATAGGCACGTTATTGATCTTAATACAGTGACCAGTTAGTGTTCTTAGTTTTGAGGAGGCTGTCACTCTGGACAAGGGTGTCTGCTAAATACTACAAATTTAAATGTACCAGATACTTGTTTAATCTCTTGCCATCTTAAGACTAATTTACACTCTACTAGCTGGGCTCCATGTTTGTACCATGGACTGCAACTGATTCAGAATTCTGCAGCTTATCCTGTATTCAACGTTCCCAGTTTAGCTATGCCACTCCCTTGATTGTTTAGTCTTCACCGACATCCTGTAATAGCCCACACCAGATATAAAGCTTTGATATAGGCTTAAAAAGCAAAAAATGGTCCAGCCTCACCCTCGTCCACCTGATGACCATGATCAAAGCTTGACCTCTATCTAGTAAGCTTGATGCTTCGAGGGCAGCTCGACATGATCCATCATCATTCAGGTCACAGTGGGGGAAAATATCCAGAAAAGAGGAATTTCCTGTTGCGTCAAACAGCCTGAAGTATCATTTTAAGTGCATTTAACTGAGCTCTAAACCTACACCTCTTAATCTCTTACAATCTCTTATCACTGTATTTACTGAATTCTGTTCGCCACAGGTTCTCAGTAGTTTAAGAGGTCATTTGGATAGTAGAAAATGTTTTGAATTCAGGTCAATGAGGACTTCTTTAAGTCCTAATAAGACAGTTTACTCAATGCCAAACAGTGCATGTGGAAGTTATTCACAGCGCTTCACTTTTCCCACATTTTGTTATAGCATAATTCAAAAATGTATTAAATACACCCATCTTTACATGGATTAAATTCCCCCCTACACACAATACCCCATAACAACAAAGCAAAAAACATTTGTTTGGAACATTTGCAAAAAAAAAAAAAAACTTACATAAATATTTACAGCCTTTTATTGATCCCTAAAGGGTAAATTCAGGTGATAGAGTAGCTTCAGTACAGTTAATACTTACAGATTTTGAATAAATAAAAGTTAGTAGTTACATTTAAACTAATTAAACTACAGTGAAAATTAAACTAACACTATGCATGCAAAAACCAAAATGAAAAGGCAAGAAAGTAAGAAATATGAAAGATCTGTTGTAACAAGCTCAGGTAATTGAGCTCAGGTGCATCCCATTTCCACTGATCATCCTTTAGTTGTTCTGAAATCTTAATTGGAGTCTCCCCCCTGTGGTAAATCCAGCTGATTGTCTATATAAAGTCCCATAGTTGACAGTAAATGTCACAGCACCAAGCTATGAAGTCGAAGAAATAGTCTATAGATTTCCAAACAGGACTGTATCGAGGCACAGATCTGGGGACTATTACAAAAATTTCTGCAGCACTGAAGGTTCCAATAAAGGCTCCATGTGTAAATAAAAAGTATGTCACCACCAGGACTCTTTTTAGAGCTAAGTGATCAGGGTAGAAAGACCTTAGTCAGGGTGGTGAACAAGAGCCCAAGTGTCACTCTGACAAAGCTGCAGCATTGATCTGTAGAATAAGGAGAACCTTTGGAACTCAGACTGAGGCAAAGATTCATCTTCCAACAGAACAAAAACACCAAGCACACAGCAAAGATAACAACTGGCTTCGGAAAACTCTGTGAATATTTGTGTTGCCCAGCCAGAGCCCAGACATGAAGGAGAGATGTGAAAATGGCTTTTCACCGGCACTGCCCATTAAACCTGATGGCGCTTGAGAGGTTCTGCAAAGGTTGAAGCTGCCCAAAAATAGGTGTGCCAAGCTTGTATTGTCATATTCAAAAAGGCTGTAATTGCTGTCAAAGGTGTTTTACAAAAAACTGAGCAAAGGCTGTGAATACGTATGTACATGTAATATATTTGCTTTTTATTTTTTCAATAAGGGTCAAATTCTGAGGGAAATATGATTGTAATCAATTTTTAAATAAGGCTGAAGAATAACAAAAAGTTAAGCTCTGTGAATATTTCCAGATGCACTGTAAATGTAGTTTCTGCAGGTTTTATTCATGACATTTCCTTCCAACCCATCAGGTGACTCTTCCCATCAAACATTATTTATCAGTTATTGATTAACTGATTATTGACTGACAGGGAAAATTACTTTAACACTTTTTTACATTTGTGCTAATGACAGATGTTTTTAAAAGAGCTTTTACCTCATGTAAGGCAGCCAGGTATTTATAAGATTTACGAACAGATTCGTCTTTTTTGGCGTCCTGTAAAAAAAGAAAGAAAAAAAAACAAACAAAGATTAAATAAGCATTCCCCCACATGTATGGTGGTCTCTATTCAGTTACTGAGGACTTACTTTAAAAACAAGTTCATCTGTAACGGCAAACGTTCTGTCGAGCTTTCCTGTAAGTCCGTTGATTTCCTTCTGCAACTCTTTAGTGTCTGACAAAATCTGCCATTCACAAGCAAATGTCTAAACACACTTCAAACTCCAGAAATTCTAATGTATTGATAGATCACAGTAGGTAATAAAAAATATACAATAATTAAAACATTATTTAAAGACTGAATAATTTGTAAAAAAAAAAATACCTTTGTAATTTCCTCCTTCTGTTTCTTAATATTTCCAACAATTTCCAGGATTCTCATAGTGTAGGCTGAACGAGAGACATCTTTAGGTAAAGTCTCATACTCCGTGATCTGCATCAGTAACACATAGAAAAGAAGGTAGAAGGTAGGGTTGAATATTCATACAAAAATAAGAACTTCTACTTTAAACCCAATGAAAGTGTTTCTCTCTTACCAGCTGCTTATAAAGAATCTCCTTCTTTTTTGCCTCTTCTGCAGACAGTCGAATTTTATCATGAAGGTCTTTGATTTCAGATAATTTTCTTGAGGACTCCACCTAATGACAGATTTAAAAATATATCTTAAGAAGGTGAAGAAGAAGAAGGTGATACATTCTGCCACTGTGTCTGCACACAGCGGAATTGGCCCTCTGCATTTAACCCATCCGTGCAGTGAAACACA
>JAOUQV010000026.1:2758593-2777385 GCA_028565295.1 Aspidoras spilotus | reverse complement strand
AATTTTAGAAGAACTGTCATGGTATAAAATCACAACCAACAATGTGCATAAAATCAGTGAAAAAGTTTACTTTCTGCATTTTTAAACATACCCTGTAACATCCTAAATTGATCAATATTGTTTATAACAGTTTAACAGAGCCATCTGTGTCTCACAAACACAGACACACATACACACCGGTGCTTTAAAGTTTGTGAACACTTGAATTTCTATATAATTTCTGAATTTCTGAATAAATAACAAACATCAGATTTTCACACAAATTCTAAAAGTAGATAAAGAGAACTCAATTAAATAAATGTGACATATACAATTACAAACCCGATTCTAAAAAAGTTGGGACAAAGTACAAACTGTAAATAAAAACGTAATGCAATAATTTACAAATCTTAAAAACTGATATTGTATTCACAATAGAACACAGACAACAAATCAAATGTTCTATTTAAAACACCGGTGCTTTAAAGTTTGTGAACACAAATCGTAAAAGTACATAAAGAGAACCCTGTGACAAAAATATTATACATAGTCATTTATTTATTGAGGTAAATGATCCAACATTACATATTTCTGGCAAAAGTATGTAAACCTCCAGAATAAGCAGTTAAATTGCATAAAGTGAAATTAGAATAAGAGGATTTCCATCAATGGGATGACAATCATGTATGAGTGGGCACCTTGCTTTATTTAAAGAGCAGGGATCTATCAAATCGGCTGTTCATGACATTTGTATCTGTATCATTGCAAGAACAAAGGAGAGTTGCTGATGCTTATCAGACTGGAAATGATTATAAAAATCCACAAATACACAGTCAGAGAG
Organism: Aspidoras spilotus; assembly: GCA_028565295.1. NCBI lineage: Eukaryota > Metazoa > Chordata > Actinopteri > Siluriformes > Callichthyidae > Aspidoras > Aspidoras spilotus. The sequence continues at coordinate 2,776,565 of JAOUQV010000026.1, read as the reverse complement.
ATTGTGTCAAAATGGAGGAAATTCAAGACCATTGTTACCCTTCCCAGGGAAAGGTCAACAAACAAAGTTCACTCCAAGAGCAAGGCATATAATAGTCAGCAAATTTACAAAGGATCCCAGGGTAAATTCTAAGCAACTGAATGCTGGACGAATAAAACCATAATAGAACTTTTCGTTTAAATGAAAAGCGTTATGTTTATAGAAAGGAAATCAAGTTTTATGATGATTGGTTAATGTTTACCATTTGAAATGCCTACTGAAATCTGACAGGCTCATTGTGATTACAAAATAAGGTGCATCACTTATTTCATACAAATACCCTTATACCCGGTGTCCCCCCCAGAGATGAAGCATGCAAGCATTCCAAAATTTCATACAATTTTTTTAAATTGACCTTACGGTTGCTGTAAAACAGTTATTTAGCTTTTATAGTGCCACCTAGCAACGTAAATGCACCAAACTTTGATTGGCCACCCCATAATTTAGTCCTAAACTAAACTCTCAAGTTTAAATTTTTCTGAATGGGTTCCTTTGCGTATGGTGGCCATATTGATTGCAAAAATCTTTTTTTGAGGATTACTGAGTTTGTGTTGGTTTTTATACTTATTTTTCAGAATGTTTGGGCATATACTCTAGGACTAGTTTGTGAAAGAAGGTTTTGCATTTTGCAAATCAGCAAAAAAAAAAAAATATGCACAGGCGGAGCTTAATTGTGCCAATGGCAAAGTGATTTGTCTAAACCCAAAGAATCTGAGAATAAAATAATTTTGTTTGTCAAAAGTTAGAAATAAAAACAAACAATTGTTTGTTATAGCACGTCTAAACAAAGAAGCTGAGAGGCTACATTAAATGAGACACTGGGTTAAACACAGAATTATAAAATAATCATTATGTATAATTTTAGCTCCTATCATTGGGAACGAGACTTCATTTATCTAGAGAACTATAGAAAGCATAATACCATTTAGGAAAGAGCCAACCGCGGATATGTTGTTTTTAAGTCGATAATTCAAGCAATAAATGCTTACCTAAGTTCGCAAGTAAGGGAAACTAGCTGAAATAAATGCAACTAAAGCTAATAACTTCATACCCACTGACAAGATACAAACCTGAAACTGTGTGAGAACAGCAGAAACAGAAATTTCAGCTGACTTGTTTTGGCAGCAGAAGGTAATATCAAGATTAAAGCATATTTATTTATTTATGGTTTTATTGTTTATTGATTAACGTCATCTTTAGCAGTGGGAGGAAAGCGGAGTATCCGGAGTAAACCTGCACAAACACAGTAAGAACATGCAAACTCTACACGTACATTTTAGAGAGATCATATTGCTGTGAGGCTACAGCTCTATCCACTGCGCCACCCTATTACCTATGTAGTATGATTTTCAGGGGTTCTTCAATTAACATACTTTATACAGTTTGTAAAAACTTGTATAAAAGCAATAGGACAATCAATGCCAGAATGTTATTCAAGATAACACACACTCACACTCGTGTTCTATTGCTTTATTATAACATTTAAATATTTATAATAAAATATTTAAATATAATAAAAAATACAAACCCAATTCCAAAAAAGTTGGGACAAAGTACAAAATGTAAATAAAAATGGACCACAATGATATAGAAGTTTTAAAATTCCATAATTTATTCAGAATAGAACATAGGTGACTTATCTAACTGAGAAAACGTATCATTTAAAGAAAAAAATTAGATGATTTTAAATTTTGTGACAATAACACATCTCAAAAAATTTGGATCAAGGCCGTGATTACCACTGTGGGACATCCCCTTTTTCTCTTTACCACAGTCTGTAAACGTTTGGGGACTAAGGAGACAAGTTGCTCAAGTTGATGGATAGGAAAGTTCTTGTCTAATGTAGGATTCTAGTTGCTCAACTGTTTTAAGTATTTTTTGTTGTGTCTTCCGTATTATAATGCATCAAATATTTTCTATATGTACTGCAGACTGGCCAGTTCAGTTCCCAGACCCTGCTTCTACTCAGGCATGATGCTGTAGTTGATGCAATATGTGGTTTGGCATTGTCATGTTGAAAAATGCAAGGCCTTCCCTGAAAGAGATGTCGTCTGGAACCTACATATACGTCTCGGCATTGATGGTGTCCCTCCAGATGTGTAAGCTGCCCATGCCACACGCACTAATGCAACCCCATACCATTAGAGATGCATGCTTCTGAACTGAGCGCTGATAACAACTTGGGTCGTCCTTCTCCTTTTTAGTCCGAATGAAACAGCGTCAATGATTTCCAAAAAGTCTTTGCCACAGTCTATTTTAAATGAGCCTTGGCCCAGAGAAGACATTTCCACTTCTGGATCATGTTTAGATACGGCTTCTTCTTTAAACTGTTTCAGCTGGCAACGGTGGATGACACTGTGATAATGTTCTCTGAAAATATTCCTGAGCCCATTTTGTGATTTTCAATACAGAAACGTCTGTATGTGAGGAAGTGCCGTGTAAGGGCCTGAAGATCACAGGCACCCAGTATGGTTTTCCGTCTTGACCCTTACGCACAGAGATTTTTCCAGATTCTCTGAATCTTTTGATGAGATTATGCACTGTAGATAATGATATGCTCAAACTCTTTGCAATTTTACACTGTCGAACTCCTTTCTGATATCGCTTCACTATTTTTCGGTGCAGAATAAGGGGGATTAGTGATCCTCTTTCCATCTTTACTTCTGAGAGCCGCTACCACTCCAAGATGCTCTTTTTATACCCAGTCATGTTAATGGCCTATTGCGAATTGGTCCTCCAGCTGTTCCTTTTTGGTACCTTTAACTTTTCCAGCCTCTTACTGCCCCGTCCCAACTTTTTTGAGATGTGTTGTTGTCACGAAAATAGAAATGAGGCAATATTTGGCATAAGATTTCAAAATGGCTCGCTTTTGAAATTTGATATGTTGTCTATGTTCTATTGTGAATACAATATCAGTTTTGGACATTTATAAATAAGTGCATTCAGTTTTTATTTACAGCTTGTACTTGTCCCGACTTTTTTGGAATAGGGCTAGTATGTAAGAAAACATGGCCCATTTATTTTAGCTAAGTTGCTTATTTCTTATTGCTAATGTGAAATTACTGATGATTGACAGTCCCCGTAAAAGGCACAGGGTATGCATGCTAAAGCACATATGCATGTGGATACACTCACAAAACTTTATGAAATGTAAAGCTCAACACTGAGCTGAAAGCACTAAACAATAAAAAGCATGAAAATGGCTTTTTGTTACAAAACAAGGGATTGTGTGTGAACCACAGTAACTGACATGGAAACTGTTCCCCTGTTGATTACAAGTTCCATTGCCACCAGGTATTAGCATGCCTCTTGGGTAATGAGCTCACAGAGGAGAGTATACCAGACAAGTACAGCAGTTGACAGCTAGCATTAAAATGCATCTCCATGAACATCTCACATGATCTAATTTGACTTCCCACACTCTAAATGTAAAAAAATGTTAGCCAAGACTAAAGGTGCTGTTATTTTTAGGTGTAGTGTTTTGGTGCCCATGAGCCAAATGTCTCAGTGGCATGTTACTAAAATCTTTTTTCTTTATTTTCACCAACCCTAAATGCAAAGTCTATTGAATCTTCCATCTAGCCTCATAGCAGTTCAGTGTGTCCTAACATGCATAATTAGTACACATGAACTATTTTAGCCAATCTTGAAGCCCTTAATTGGGCAGCACGGTGGCGCAGTAGATAGTGCTGTGGACTCACATCAAAAAGATCCCAGGTTCGAGCCCCGGGTGGTGCGATTTCTCACAATTTCTGTGAGGAGTTTGCATGTTCTTCCCGTGTTCTCCGAGTACTCCATTTTGCATTCTAGGTGAATTGGAGAAGCTAAATTGTCCTGTCCTAAGGGTGATGGTTACGTCAGGAAGGGCATCCGGCGTAAAACATATGCCAGATCGTAATGCGAGGGAAACCCCTGGTGACAGGGAAAAGCCGAAAGATGAAGATGATGAAGCCCTTAATTATTTAATGTTACACTGATGTTTTGAGGTTGTTTTGCAAAAAAGCACTGTTTTACAATAAATATGATAATTCCCAGATTTATCAAAAATATTAAAAAGAAATATTTTAGGAGAACAAACACTGAAAATTCAGTGTAATTCTCTTACACATTTGTTTTGCAATGCTAATGAATATCCTGCAAAATGATAGTGTGATTGTTCTGGGTTTGTACCTGCTGGTTGGTCAGAAACCTCTGCACTCTCTCTGGGAAGCTTCTCCACCAGGAACATGAGTAAAGAGCGGATCTCAGGCTCATTACTGTATAGAAACGTCTGGTAACCAATATCTCCCTTATAGCCCAAGTCCTTAAATAAACAGAAAGCAAACATTTTATCTATTACTCTGGAGCTTTTCAAATGAGGTTTATGTAAAAAAAAACTATATTCATATCATAAACGGGGTTAATGTCGGGTTCACACACTTACCGGCATTGCACAAATTCTTAGTAATAGCTCTATTTAAATACATTGACATTTTTTTAGTAAATCTACGATTTTAAGCTCTACAAATAACAAAGCACAGTCTAACAGTAAATATATTTAATATATACAATATACAGAATATTAAAAAAAACATAGTAATTTTAATAAAAGTTATTTGTGATTTCCTTTATTGTAACAGAATAATAACTGAATGGAATTTTTAGCTATGCTTCAAAAAGCCCACTATGAGGAATACAACCAAAAAAAAATCTAAAATTAGAGAGCCACGTAGTCACATAGGCATATGAAGTTTCCGGACACCTTACCATACAAATGTGTGTTTTTGAAGATTTTTCTACATTTATTCCTTATTTCACTGTGATAATATCTTCCACACTTTTGAGAAGTATTAACGCTTCTTTTGTGAGTGAGTATGTGTGGATTTGCCACAACAGCATTTGCACAGCTCAGTTCCAGTTCACCAATGGCATTCAGTTGGGTTGATGCCAGAGTACTGTGCAGGTCATGGCATTCCCCAAATTTTGCAAATCATGTCTTCATAGAGTTAACTTTTGAACAGGGGCATTGTCCTGCTGCAACAAGCTTGGGACTCAATCTCAATAAATAGAAATTGCAGTGCTACAGCAATCAAAGACATAATACAGTGTCTTTCTAACTCTGGTAAGGTTGAGAAACCCTGGACAACCCTAAATTTATAGTGCCTTTATCAATAAGCCACAATTTCAAATGCCAAGTCTAGTGCTTTGGTAAAAGTCCTAAAATAATTGCAGGAAATTAACAATAAAATATTTCCGTCCATGCTCCGACTTTAAATTAGTACAGTTCTCATGTCTCACCTGGCATGCTTGCGCCAGACTCATGCCCACTCTAAAGCGGGCAGACATGCCAGGCGGCAGCATGGTAGATATTCCACTGCCCACAGCCGGGTCAATCACACGCAAGCATCGCACCACTGCCTGCACGATAAGCTCACTGGTGAACTGCTTAACACACAGCACATCTTCATCGATATCACTGCAGGACAGGGGAAAGAGGCAGAGGTTTTAACAAGTCATTCAGCCATTCAAATGACACACTTTATGTAAGGTGGAATAATGCAAAGAGGAATGTATCGCACACAAGAACAAAAGCAGACTGAAAATGACTTTATATGAGCCAATCTCTACAAGCTACCCTTACCAAATTATGTACATTAATAATGCTTTCTTCATAAGGAAGTCAGAAGGTCTGAATCACATGACAAGTCATAAAACCTAATTCAACAACAACATAAGAAAATGGCTTAAATAGCAGTTTCTAAAAATAAGTAAAATATTAAATGGATCACGACTCAGTTCAATTAAATAGTAGCTGTAGATCAGTGAGTGATATTAGAGCAGGTCAGAAAATAAATCACAGTTCACATTCTCCAAACTTACGTGCCAGCCTGTTTTAGTGAATGGATTAAAATCCTGTCAACTTCTTCCATTACTAAACACGATATTAGAATGAAGCTGTAAAATCGTTTAGCGGTAGCAGAGCCCCCACTGCATTAAACCAAGTGTCTATCATAAGGCTGTGTACTCGCTCAGAGCTAATAGACATTAGCATCGCTAAACTGTACGCCACTATCACCGCTGCTAACTAATTCGCATAGCCAAACACAGACGCTGAATTCTCATTATTAATCTGTTACAATAACAATTAGTGCGATATTTAATACTCCGCTCAATGCGCTCGAAGAAAACGACAAGAGACAAATTCCCAAGCTTTTGCGTTCAGTGTAATTTTTTTTGCTAAACTGAAGAGGAAGTCATGTGCTAGGAGTGCCATTCGCAGTGCATTTTGGGATGTGAAGTTTTATGGCTCGAAAAACAACTAGGGTTTTAATCATAAGAATAAGACATAAAAACTCACTTTCCCATAAAGTCCTGGGAGTTCGGCTCGCATTACTCATATGACGCTTAAGCAAGCGCGCGCTGATTCTTTTTAAATTAAATTAAAAAAATAATAAATAAATAAAAATATTTAACATGAAGGTGTGAATAAAGGTAATAAATAATATAATGCACTAAATAATTGTGCACAGGAAACCAAAATGAATTTAATTTAATTAATTAATAAGGTGCCATAATTTGTGGTACACATTTATATACTCGATTTTCATTCGGTTATTTTCTTCCGCTTAATCCACGCGCAAGTCGCGGGCCAGCTAGTGTCCACCCCGCAAGTACTGGTGGGAGGAAACTGGAGGAAACACACGCGAACACTAATGTACTTTATAGGTCTAAAATATAAAAAAAGAAGCATATCTATATGACATATCTATTATTACTGTATATTTGGACAGAATTAAAAGTCTCACTTACTGCATTCCCACCCATAGCCATGTGTAGGTAGTGTATCAGGTGTAAAATGTTTCAAATCAACGATGTGATTTCTTCTTTGACTGGTTGTGGCGACTCCGAGGATATTTCCCTAATTTTACATCGGGGAGCAATAAAGATCTTGTCTTGTGTTTTCTGCACTGTTCAATTTGTTGTGTGAACAAACAAAATCCAGAATATCTATAATATACAAATGTGTAATTCAAGTCTAAAACAAATATATTACATGACACTTTCTTTTTATAACATTCCCATTCATTTAAATCAGGCGTCATTTTATTCCACATTTCCTATTACTGTATACGATCTCTATAGATGACAAATAATCTGAAATCAGTTTATTAGTCATTTGGTGCAATGAGTAGTGCTGTCACCTCACATGAGGGGGACCTGAGCTCATACCCCATTTTGTGTTACTGTAGTGTAATATGTGGGTTTCCTGCGGGTGTTCTGATTTCCTCCCACAGTCCAAAGACATGCATGCTAGTTTTTTAGATATTTATATAACCTTGTGTATGAATGTAACAGGTGGGGGCAGTTGTAGGCTTGTGGTTAAGGAACCGGCCTTGCGATCGAAAGGTCCCTGTTTTGATTCCAAGTACCGACAAGTCATGGCTGAAGTGCCCTTGGGCAAGGCACCTAAACCCCAATTGCTCCCCGGGCGCTGTGCTGGCTGCTCACTGCTCCTGGCACGTGTACTCACTTCATCAGTGTGTGTTTATGTGTGTTTCACTGCACGGATGGGGTAAATACAGAGGACCAATTCTGCTGTGTGCAAACATAGTGGCAAAATGTATCACTTTCCTTTCATGTAATGAAATGGCCACTGATGCTGAAAATGATGTTAAACTATAAACAATAATGCATCATTTTTCTAGTTTAAATAAAACTGAACTGTCCTGAAAAAAAATGTGGCTGACTGACATATTATGCCGGTGTAATGAGTATTGCCGGGATTACATTGAACATAAACAGTGAACAAGATAAATATTCAAGAAGATGTAAATCAAGACAAAGTACCTAGTTTCATATTAGAAAATTAACCAATTCATGTCAACAACATGTTAATATTTACAATGATATATGTAACCGTCTTAATGGTGAATTTGTGTTTAAGGGTTCCAACATGTGCTGCAGTAAAATTTTCATGGGTAAAGTGAAATAAACTGTCATTCTGTGATTATCTATATTGTGTTTTGACATATCATGGGAAATGTACGTTGCCACACTGCTGCACTTTAAAAGCAGGTCAATCAAATTAAAACAGATCCTGTGTTTATATTATATATTAATGCATTTACGTGCCATATAATCTTAGGCACTTATTATAATTCTGGTTAAAAATACTTTGTTTTCTTTATTTTATTACAAAAAAAGTGTAATTCTTTAACTAAAGGCATAGTTAAATGAAACAAATAGAAATGTACATTAATAGAAAACCCTCAAATTCTTTCAGATTCGTGACAAATCCTTATTAACATCCTGACATACAGAATTTGTATGAATACATACATATATCATAGTTATTCTCAAGTCATCTTTAATGCAAGGCAACTCATTTTAATAAGGAACACATTGACCTTCTGAAAAGAGGGAAAAAGCACCCTGTCCTGTTTCAACTCGCTCTAAAAGTGACTTCAGTAGTATGTTTGTGTGACATCATGTGAAATTTGAGCCAGCAGTTGTGAACAGCCCTGCCTTTCAGCTTTATCTTCCTCCACATGTGTGCTCTCTCCCCCTGTTCACTTGCTCCTCACACTGGATCTGTAGTTCTTTTAGCTCTTCTTTAGGTTTCTTCTTAATCAGAATAGAAATAGCAAGTAAAGTAAACTCCACAGGTAATGTTTCCCCACCTCTACATCTAAGAAGATATTAACTACGACATCAGAAGTTTAAAAAAAGGTGAGAGGCTTTGTTTTTAGAACTCATTTGCTTGGCTACTGGGGCTGTAAAACAAACTGCTGCTTCTGAAAGGAAGGGCTTGGGATTTACGTGCACATGCATACACCCATTGAAAGTGTTATCATCTGTCAGCACACTGTTTTCTGTTGACCTCCTAATTATCGATCTATGATCTATCAGACCTGCTTGTATTAGTATATTCTTTTTAATAAGTTTGTAGAATATTTATATTTTATAATTTGATTCACACAGAGCACTGTGATAAACAGTAAACAATCAGCTAAAGCTCTGCTTAAAATTTAATAAGTAATTTCTTTTTTCATTATACAGTACATACAGAGTACATTCGTGTCCACTCTTGGTCTTTTTTTAAGTTAAAGCTGCATGCTTGACTTTATCTCACCTTGGCAAGAGAAAATAAACCGTAAGAGACATACCCCACAGTAAAGAACATATAGGCATGTAAGACTACTGTCAATTTATATGCTTTTATTTCTCATATATTTGTCACCTGCTATCATTTATTGAATGCTGCCAGGAAACTGTTTGAATAATGTAAACAAAGAGAGGACACATTTATTTGTACTGTTGGAAAGTAGCACTAAAAGGTTCATTCAGAGCCTTAAATTGAAAACAGTTATATACACTGTTTTGAATTTACAGTAAGAGAACACAGATAAACTAAACTTTGTATCTCACTGTGCAGAAAAATCATTGTGTGTAATAAAGCTTAAATGTTAGAAAGAAACATTTAAATGTGAATGATTCAAGGGAATGAAACAAATTGTAATTAAATTGTTAGTGTGTGTGCAACCACAAGTTGCAAGCAAAAACAATTTACTGTTACATCCTGATAGCACCCGTGTTTGTACAGTCAAGTCATGTGGGAAACATAATTAAAAAGCCTCATGTTGTTTTAGGAAATTCTGAATTGTGTGTGAATTGGATGGATTTGGACACACACACTGTTTTTATTTTGTCTTAACTTATTAAGCCCTATGTATTGAGAAAATTGACTATGATTAAATATGAGTACAGCATATTATATACAAACTGGCTCAGAACACCATTTCTATGAGGGGAAATCACTATCAAGTGGGAACCATATGGAATGTAGCTAATGTATTTTACTGCCTCTTAGGATATAATGCTCACACTAAAGTTATGGTCTGGACAATTGATTGGTGACCGGATGTCCTTGTGATATCTCATCTCCTCTTTTGTGTGTGAGGAAGTTTAAGGGATAGAAACGAAATATGAGGTGCAGATAAAGAAGTCTTTCATAATCAGCAATATCTTAAATTCCTTTAGCACAACCCGTCCTGTTCACATGTCAGAGCAAAACAAAAAAGGCCTGTTTTTCATTAGGTGCACTGCAAGCGGTTTGTTTCGGTTTTATGGAAACGTGTCCATGTACCGATTATAGCTTTGCGTTACGTATAGCATGTATATGACTGGGGCCCAGTATGTCATTCAATCAAGAAAAAAATTGCAGTATCTCCTGGGTGCAGAAAGTAATGTACAGACACGCCCAAAATGTTTTGTGTATGACATGACAAATAAATTTCTAAAATCTAATACCATTAGGCATTACTGTTGAAATATTTACTGTGAATCGTGTGTTTGTTTGCATATCATTGGGAGCATGGGCTTCTGAAGCACACTAGTCGGATGAGAAAAGAGAAAAAAAGACTAAGGAATGCTAGTGAAATGGGTGGAGGGCTCAAAGTTGTTTAACTTGAGCAACGAGTGAGGATTGTGCTGTGTATTATACACATAGTATGCGTCTTCCCTTAAAATGTAAAATGCTGTTTAAAATAAAGTCTTTCTGAATTACACAGAGCAGAACATAAACAGTATGGTTCTTAGCATGAGTTGCATTTTAATACAACAGTGAGGACCTAAAGTAACCAATGTTTGCACAGTATAAAGTAATTATGTAATTATCTCTTATCAGTGGATAAAAGAATTGGGTTACTTATGTTACCACACCCCTTCTGTTTAAGTATGGTTTAAGTGTGATTTCCAAATCTCTAAACGTTTTAGCCGTGTGTTAAGAAAGGTCTTATTTCATACAGTCACTGCTGACCAGCTAGTGATTTATGGAGGTTCAAGGTGCTGTTTCGTCCTGTGACTTGCAGGCTGTGAAAAGAAAAAATTAGACTTTTGCCACATGGGATTCTGGGTCTGGACTGGAGTTTTTTTTTGCCCCTGATCAGTGAGGCGCTTGGGAGGAGGGGTGAGAACGCAAGGGTAATGTTGCATCAGAAAATGTTTCTTGCCTTTCCCCATTCTCCTCCTTTCTTTTTGCTCCTCCTCTTGGTGAACGGAATAGGCATTTTATAATTGTCATCTTCTGTGATTAATGACAGATATTTCTGGTATTGAGTTTGAGATTCTGTGTTACTTTGTTCTGTAAGTACAATACCACTTACAGAACTAAAATATATTCCAAATATTTTGGCAAACTACACAGCACAATGTGTAGGTAACTTGATAGTCAATTGACTATACTCTGGATTTTTACCATAGCTACTGAGATTTTAAACGAGGTTTAACTTAAAAGATATACTTACTACGTATATGGTCCATAGAGGAAACAGCTTTTTCTCAAGAAACACCAGGGGGCAAAGACAGGGGCCAAATGGCTATGCCATTGTTTCATTGGTTGGCTTGCTGTGCTATGTGCTTTGTTATTTGAATCCATAAGATGTTTAATAGGCTATGAAATGTTTAATATATTTTATTAGCATCAGGAATATATTGCTGTTGCTATCTTTAAACATAAGGCTCAATTATGGTAGTTGCCTTTAACACTAAAGAAAAAGAAGGTTATATTTGTTTACCAAATTGGAATAAGAGCTATACAAAGGATAAGATCTACAAAAACATTTTGAACTGGGATTATCATTAAAGCTACGCAAGTTAATTCAAATGCAGTTTTATTAACACATAAACCTATCCAACACAGTATGTCGGATGTTGTGTTTTGAAGGGAGAAAGTTTATAACAGTCTCAATTCACACAAGGTTTAATTCATATTACACAAGTTGGGGGAAAAGGGAATTTGGTGTCTCCAAATTGGCTAGGCATCACAGTGTGTAGTACTGTCGCCTCACACCAAGACGGACTGAGTTCAATTTCCGGATGGGACGACTGAACATTTCTGGGTGAAGTTTGCATAATTGGTGTCTCTAAAGTGACCTTAGTGTGTGAATGTGTGCATGTGCCTTATGATGGATTGGTGCCCTATCTAGGGTTGTTCATGCCCTTGCTGCCAGAGTTGCCACATGAAGAACTTCAACTCTGGGCTTATTATCTGCTAAATCTAGAAGTTCACATACTTTTTCCACTCACAAATATTTAACATTGGACAATTTTCTTAAATAAATAAATGAACAAGTATAATATTAATATACTCAACTGTCTGTAATGAGTCCCAGGTGTGTGTGTGATAAGAAGCTAGGTGAACTTGAGCATAGAAGCTGGGATAAAGTATGAAGTACTTAGCGGACATGTTTTTAGATGTGGAGGACTCTAGGGAAGTGCAGATCTCACAACAAAATGATAATCCTAATGTGACTTAAAAATGTTCTAATATTAGCAGAAAGAAAATGTATTTAAGATTTTCTTAATATCTTAAGCTCATGCTCTTGCCTTTGGTACGCATTATAATGTCTATGAAGCATAATTATTTTATAGCTGAACGGTCATTTATTTAACTTTATTAAACACATGCCAATAGATTTATAACCCATCTGCTATAAGCTTTATATGCAGTTTGACACATTCAGTGCAAAGACAGTGTAATGCCCCCACTGTCCACTTGGCAACGTAGAGGAAAAGGGTCACTAGAAGTCAATTCAAGGTCATCCTGACTGATCACGTTGTCCTAAAATTGTCTAGCCCGGTACGAGTATAGTCTGTTCTAAGAGAAGTACAGGTATTTACTATCTAGGGGCAGGACACTTTTTACCAGTGGGAGAATTTGGACCACACTGTAGGTTAAATATAGTGCCATCATTAAATCACCATCTGAGGGAATCATTTGAAAGAATATAGTTCCAGTAACCTGTATTATCTATGGCAAGGAATGCTCACCTAACATTTGAGCTATACACTTTATATTATTTATGTTACCCATCTTAATATTGACGCGCATGTGGGTATATGTAAAGACAAACATCTAAACAGTTTTTCTGTGCACAGAAAAAGATATATGTTAAAATATATTTGACATCTGTCTACAGAGCAGGGATCAGAAAAGTGGGTGGGAATTACAACTAGCAGTCTTTGTCTGGATGTCTTCCAAACCTTTGGCTTTTTAGCCACGTAGCCAGTTCAAGCATGGGGAAAAACACAGTAGACTGAGACTCAGTATAAGTTTCATTATTCAATAGTGTATTGGGTTAAATTTTCCCACAGATTTTCATATCTAACCACCACAGAGAATGAGAATATATTATTTTATTCAACATGTGGACAGTATGTATGTTTTATAAGCTTCATTATAAAAATAACTAGTTTGTGGGTATCACATGGCACTCTTGAATCAGCCAGGGAATAATGAATTTAGTAACTATAACAAATAATAAAAAAGATATAAGACAACAGTCTCAATTTGATTTTTTTTGTTTATAAATAATAGGCTGTAATTCATACTCAGGGCCTTCCCTGTACCATGAACTCTGATGAGCCAGTCAGATTTTTTGAGAGTGGGAAAAAAACCACATGGAGATTATTATTTTCCCCCTTAGACTTCTTGCAGCTGAGAAAATCACACAGTTCTTTTCATGTAACTAGACAGGGACACAATTAAAAATAAAAAGGGAATTAATGTCATTAATTATATATTGCCCCTTTCACACATGCATGGTAATACTTACATATTCCCGAATTTATCCGAAGGAGCTTTATGTGTGAACGCAACCACCCGAAAAATTTGTCTAGGATCTTAGCCTCCTAGCACCCAAGTCAATGTTCCGGGTAAAATATTAGTCAGTTCATGTGAGAACGCAGCTGTAAATGTACCAGAAAATCACATTGGGCATGTTAATGAGGTGTATATCATGAATAAGTATATTTCAATTCAGTTTTATGTACTGTATATAGTGCTTTTTACAGTGGAGCTTTACAGAAACCTAATATAGGATAGAATTTATACTGTTAGGGGTTAGATACAGCTGCAGGCCACAAGGGGCTGTGGGAGGCACTCTTTAGTTGGCGCTCTGCTGTGGGCAGCAGCAGAAAAGGGCACCGTCATTGTTACTGACACCGGAGTCTGATATTATTTAAGTAGTTCAGAACTCAGATGCAGGTGTCGCATCATTCCGAACTCTCTCTGCTCTATGAGTATGTTAGGGACAAAGGCACTCCGAAGCCGAATAGCAGTTCTCGAAGGTAGGCTTTGGCTGAGGTACCAGGTATTAGGGGCTGGTAGTTGGGTGCCATTCCTTTTTAGTTTTCCCAGTATATTTACCTTCTTTCAGGCACCAAATGCACCCCTTCCCATCAGAGCATGTTAGCGTCTCTACGGGAAAATTGCCTTAAGCTCGCTTGCGCTCTTTCTGCCTAATTTCCTCTCTCCTCAGAACCTCAGGCCGCCTGCTGTGTCTTTGCTGTTCTCCCCGCTCTGTGTTTTCTGTTTGCATGTGTGTGTTTTGAGTGCGTCCTGTTTTGAGCCACGCACTGTTTGTGTTTTATGTTTGATTCTACATTTTCAGAGCATTCCCGGCCCGACATGTCTCTGTTTTATTTTTTATTGTGTGCGTGTGCTGCCTTTTGTGTCCACCGCCCCCCACCCATTTAAAATCAGCTTTTTTTTTTCTCTGTTTATCTGGGTGTGTGAGGTGTGTTGTGTTGTGGTGTGCAGGTGGTGTGGTGTGTGGTGTGCGTGGTGAGGTGTGTGTGTGGGTGTGGCCTGCCACTTTCAGTTTTTTCTTGTGTGCTGTCTTGTGCGGGTGAGCAGCCATGCCCCGTTTTGCTCTCAGTTTTGTGTCATGCCCCTATATTTATAACCTTTTTTTAACCTCCTCGCATAACATATAGGACTGATTTTTATCTGTTATTATCCCTAATGAACAAGCCAGATGGAAACATATACAATGAGATTACACTGTTGATTTCTCATAAGCCCCAACTGTAAATACAATATACAATTACTAAATAATTACCATTTCCTCCTAATAATCTCTTCAGGAATAATATTGCTTATAAAATCCAAAAGAAATATTGCCTGTTTCATCACAAGAGGTGCTTATTTTTTAATCATTTATTCTTGTCACCTGATCTGCTAATATGTATATTATGGTAAAATACATAGGGAAAGGGATAGACCACACATTATTATTTATAAAGTTTAACCTGACTTAGTTTGCGTGTAGAAGTGCTCACATGGTTTGATCACCCACTGATCATGATCAGAGTCACAGGTGTATAAGATTAATAACAATACTGTGAATGACCAGTAATGTTTGAGAAAAGAAAAGTTATCTATATTCCTTTCTTCTGTTTCATCAGTATTGCAGATATTAGCAAGTACATGCAATATTAATGGTGACACAAAAGCATCATTATGGGTGAGTCAGTAAGCATCCTCACAGTAAACCAAGCAAAAATCTTCTACTTCTGCAGCATGCGTTTTGCATCATGTATGCACCGCAAAGCCTCTGCCCCTGGCCTAGGAATGCGGAACATTACCCCTGTATTGTAAAGGTGACCACACTGAACATCTTCTGGATGATCGTTACATGCGTGAAAGGGAAACTCCAGAAAATCTCTGGAACTGATATTGTGGAACTTTCCTGAAGTTTATTTGTGAAGGGGGGAATATTTATGTAACATTTTCCAGAGTGTCTTTTTGATAATAATCAATGCGTTTTTGTGAATGCTAAAATGCCATGGTAAAGAAACAAAAACTAATTGTTGCATGTATTGTTGTTTTGTCTTACAGATCAATACTAAAGACATATAATACAAACCAGCTTTACTACATCTTATTTAACTTTTCTATAATAATAATAATATTAATAACAATATACAACATACAAAGATGGAACTTCAGAAACTTTCCAATGGAGAGCTGGAAAATGGGTATGTGTCTCTTTTGTTTGCCTATAAAATGATAATACACAAAAAGTTGAAGAATTAATAGACGATCAATGTCCAGTAGAACTAGGGCAATGTGGACATGCTCATATAATAGGCTTTCATTGTTAGTGTCTGTTTAGTGCTTCAAAGATAGGTATATGTATCTGTTCTTTATATCTAAATATGTAATAGGCATTAGCTAATTTGGAATTATTATTCTTTCTTTTATGTGCTATTTTTGTTTCTACATGAAAAAAGCCAGGAGTGTTAGAAACTGGGGTTTTGCTCCCTGGGGCGGCAACAGATTACAATAGATTGGGATCCTCAGTCATCCTTTCATTATTGCACGGAACATATCTGTTCCTGCCAACCATTGCAACGCGATGCAATGTTGGCATATTAGATTTGACAAGCCCAAAGCATTCTATTTAGTAGATTTGATTGGAATTATTTCTTTAAGTATAAAGAATCTGATAGCGAAGAGGTGTCTAAATTGTTTCGTTCTGAGGGCTACATACAGAAAAAGATATGAAGATATGATGTTAAAATTTGCAGGCAATTCGATTACAGTGAAGTACTGCTTCTGAAATGTTCTGTACTCAATATCTCGCATTTCAGTTCTTCTGCCAGTTTTGTCACAAAAGATTTCTTGTTTGATAAAAAAATATATTGTTAAAAAATTTTGCCATGTGAAGCCTATTCTACTATGATTTTGGAAGTTGCTGGGGGTCAATTAAAAATGGACCAAGGCCGCATTTGGTCTCTGAGGCATTTGGAGACCCCTGTGCTAGCATGACTAAGCATTTACTAAGTACATACAGTGGCAACAAATATATGTGAACCCTTGGGAATTAGCTGGTTTTCTCTGATCAGACCTGGTTTTCTGATCGGAAATGCTTGATGGAAGCTATTGCTGCCAAAGGAGGTGCAAGTGGTTCAATTACTTTTTCCACCTCTACTGTGAATTTTTATTGGTTATGTCAAATAAATGCATGAAATATTATAATTGTTTATCTGGTATTAGGTTAAGCATGTTGAGTTTGTCTATACTTAGGACTTAGATGTAGATCCGATAGCATTTTATGACTTATTAACGCAGACAACCAGGTAATTCAAAAGGGTGCATAGAATACGTCTACATCTCAATTTAATAATTAAATAGTTCCAATTTTTCTCTCTTTGACTTTCAAAAATATGCAGTGTTTCACCAGAGCAAGAAAACTTTTTACCACATAAAAGCAATGGAGGGGAAAAACGTCAGTTTACAGATGTAAGTGCCAAAAACTTGCACATATTTACCATCATGTATCTTGTTCCTGCAATTATTTACAAGCTCAATTTCAAAAATGTTGGGACAAAGTGCAAATTGTAAATAAAATGGTGTGTAATTGTGTGGAAGTGTCAAAATCCTTCTTTTATTCAGAATAGAACATGGATGACATATCAAATGTTTAAACTGAGAAAATGTATCATTTAAAGAGAAAAATAAGGAGATTTTAAATTTCGTGACAACACACCTTAATAAAGTTGTGACAAGGCCATGTATACCACTGTGAGACATCCCCTTTTCTCCCTAAAACAGGCTGTAAACATCAGGGGACTGAGGAGACAAGTTGCTCAAGTTGCTCGAGTGCTGATAACAACTTCGGTCGTCTGTCTCCCCTTTAGTCTAAATGACACAGCATCCCTGATTTCCATAAAGAACTTTTATGGATTTTTGATTTGTCTGACCACAGAACAGTTTTCCACTTTGCCCCATTCCAATTTAAGACAGCCAGAAGCCCAGAGAAGACATCTGCGCCTCCCGATCTTGTTTATATACAGCTTCTGCTTTAGAGTTTTAACACTATAGTCAAATATAGTCAGTTTTGACACTGTTGAACTCCTTTCTCATATCGCGTCACTATTTGTCGGCGCAAAATTAGGGTCATCCTCTTCCCATCTTTACATTTAAGGTGCTCTTTTTATACCCAGTCATGTTAATGATATATTGCCAATTGGTCCTCCAGCTGTTCATTTTTTGTACCTTGAACTTTTTCAGCCTCTTATTGCCCCGCCCCAACTTTTTTGAGATGTGTTGCTGTCATGAAATTTCAAATGAGCCAATATTTGGCATAAAATTTCAAAATGTCTCA
>JAOUQV010000026.1:2734642-2744765 GCA_028565295.1 Aspidoras spilotus | reverse complement strand
AAAACCCAAATTCAGTATCTCCGAAAATTAGAATATTACTTTAGACCAATACTAAAAAAGGAATTTTAGAAATGCTGGCCAACTGTAAAGTATGAAAAGCCTGAATTACTGCAGCAATGTGGCATGGCATGAAGTCGATCAGTCTGTGGCACTGCCCAGGTGTTATGAGAGCCAAAGTTGCTCTGATAGTGGCCTTCAACTGTTCTGCATTGTTGGGTCTGGTGTATCGCATCTTCTCACAGAAACCCATGTGTTTGTCAGTACTTGTCAGTGCTTCAAGAACCACAAAGAACAGACATATGCATGACATAGGTTTCAGCTGTCGCATTCCTTGTGTCAAGCCACTCTTGAACAAAAGAGAGAATCAGAATCGTCTAAAGACAAAAGGGACTGGACTGCTAGTGACTGGTCCAAAGATAAGTTCTCTGTTGAAATATAATTTTACATTTAATTTGGATAGTGGCTGAAGGCCACTATCGAAACAACCTTGGCCCTCATAACACCTGAGCAGTGCCACAAACTGATCGACTTCATGCCACGCTGCATTGCTGTGGCAAAAGGAGCCCCGACTAATTATTAAATGCTGTACATGCTGATACGTTTCATGTTCATATTTTTCAGTTGGCAAGCATTTCTAAACATCCTTTTTTGTATTGGTCTAAAGTAATTTTTTGAGATACTAAATATGGGTTTTTTATTAGTTGTCAGTTATAATCATCAAACCATAATAAACACTTGAAATATATCAGTCTGTGTGTAACGAATTTGTATGTGTGGAAATAAAAATTTTTTTTCATGATATTCTAATTTTATGACTAGCACCTGTACAATTTAATTGCACTTTCTAAAAACTTAGAAACTCAGTTATGGTGTCATGCTTATGTGTAAGAAATAATGTTTACATTATTTTACTTAACCACATGATATTTTCTCAGATACGACGAGCTTTACAGCAGCTCATTTTTCCTGAGAGAGCTTTCCATTGGGCTCGACACATATCCATTGCTGTGTGCCTCCTCTTTGCTGTCAATTTGCTTGTCATCTTTGTGCCTAACATCCGAGACATCTTTGGCATCATTGGTATGTACAAATTTTTAGAGCAGAAAATTACATGATTTTTAATAAGCTTTGAAAAAAAAACAAAATCGCTGTGCTGTGAAATAGAGTCTCATGTGTATGCCGTGCTTCCATATCTTTAGGTGCCACCTCTGCTCCAAGCTTGATCTTCATCCTCCCAGGTCTGTTCTACATACGCATTGTTCCAAAAGACCAGGAGCCAATGAGATCAAGAACAAAGATTCAGGTGAATTAATTGATTTAATAATAAAATATCCAATTGTTTTTTATTCATTGCCAACTAGCCATATATCATCTCTTTTCCTTCAGGCTATTTGTTTCACAGCCATGGGTTTCATCTTTATGACGATGAGTTTAACATTCATAGCCCTGGACTGGATTAACGGAGAGAGCCGCAGTGGTGGGGGACACTAATTCCCGACCATAAACACGAGGGGTCCACTATGCCTGTTTAGCAGAAAACCATCGAGCTGTCCTTTTCTCTCACACATTGGCGTGATACCTGAGAAAAGAGCAAAAACATCACAAAAAACATAGGCTGGGCCCGTCTCATTTTTGGTCTTTTCCCTCACTTACTAAGTGTTGGACCTTCTTCCCACCATATTTCAAATTAGATAGTGTTTGTGGTGGAGGATCTTGGCTGATCATGATGACATCATGCCCTTCTGAGGCAATCACATTCAAGGTCCTGAATGCAATAATTTGCTTTGACAATCCACAGAGATAAATGCCTAATAGTTTACTGACTGCAGCTGCATAAAGAGTCCAAAAATTCCAATGGTATGCAAGTTGCAACTTCTGTAAGCGAATTCCAAAATGCAGATGTGTTGGTTTATTTTTTCCCTTCAATGTAAACAGGAAAAAACCTACAGAGCCTTTTTTTTGCTTTTGTCCAGCCTTAATTTTAGGGGAAATAGATTCAAGCACATCAATTATTTCAGTATGATGATATGCTGCAATTTAGTTATTTAAAGCTTGACTGGGGGAAAGGGTAAAGCTTTAACCCTAACCCAAATGGTTGAATTGGCATAAAAAATAAACCAGAGGTTAGAAATGATCTTAAAGTCACAGTCGTTCTGAATAATAACAGTTCTGCTGACATTAAATGGATACAGTATCATGGTCATGTCATGCCATATGCAGACATCACCTCATAATGCGTGGCTGAACAGACGAGTCAGCTTTCATTAATGCCCAGAACAAATGCTTTACAGTATTTTAAAGTGCCAAATACAACTAGCATTACCTCAGAAATGCTAACAATAAAAAAAAATACTTCATACTGAAATTCGTTCACTAAAATTAGATCAGATAATGTGCATTTTTATTCACAAGGCAGTGAATGAAGCCTAATAATACAGCCATCCACCATCATGTACTGTATTTATCAACACTTCTACTGTGACCTTTTTTGTTAGGTCGTTTTTTCTATGATATGTAGACACTCTGAATTCAATCAACAAAAACAAATAGGAAAAAATATTTTTATAATTAATAATCTATGTATTTGATCCAACATTGTGCAGATCGGTGCTGAAATATTATTTTACTTATAAGCTGAGAAGTTTAAATTCACTGTGAAATTCACTATTAAAATGAAAAAAATAATGTATATTAAATATAATATCCTCAATTAATTAATTTCATATTTATTTAATCTTCATGGCACCTTACTTGGCATTTTCAAACATTGTCCTGTTTATCGTACTATCGGAACACCCTATTTGTCTCCCAGTAGTAACGTGTAAGAAACATGAACTATATCACATGTTGTTTATAGTGTAGCTGAGGCACATTGGACATAGCTGATGTGATTGGTGGTGTGGTACCAGTATGTCAATGTGAACCTGACAATTTAGATCCAGTGAACTAGACAATTTTACGTTATGTATTTCATACATGCAGCTAGTTCTAGATGTGGAATGAAATTTCATGTACACAAACGCAACTCAAACCTGCTTATGGATTTTATCCCTCAAAAGCCAAGCATGCGACTTTATGATAAGTTTGTTCATTTAACAGTTGTATTTTCTTCAAGAGTTTTTAAAAGAGAAGGTGATAATATTTAAAAAGACACGACAGAATATCAAATGACACCAAAGATAATTTGTCACTGATGAAGTTACTTTGTCAACTGTTTTATTTTCTATTATTTTTGAACTGGTTGTTGACTTGATCGCACTTACAGTTTTCAATAAAGAAGAATTCTGTATAATTTGTTTCTTTTGTTTGCCTTGAGAACTTATGCCCTGCATCAGTAAGTTGTAATTGTATATATATATATATGTTGTGAAATATGAAACTGAAATACAATTACATAGTTTTAAGCAATAGGCAGATCATTCTTTTATATTTATTTTGTAATTCCAGGAACATTGCTTCCTAAAGTAGAGAAAGTATTTGGGTAAAATAAATCGCTAGTTTAATTATTCATATACAAGTACAAGATGCCCCATGTCAAAAAGGTATTGAATGTAATAAAAGCAAACTGGGGTCAGTGAAATCAATATACTGGTATTTAATATTGTCCTTGATAAAAAATAGTTTTAAACAAACTGTTAAAAAAGGTCATGGCCAGTATATGAAAGCATTACGTAATGTCTTCTTACTGGCTACAAGAAGTGATGTGACATCTGGGGACCAGAAAACAACGGTATCATTGGTGTTGCCAGGATGTCAAGATTTGTGTTTTCTTGGGGACAAATAATTTAAACTGGGGACAAATAATATCTTTTGACCCATTTTTTATTATTATTTATTTTTATAAGGAGGTTGTACCTCCTCATATGCATAAATCATAAAAGAAATAACAAGTTATATAAATAATAAGAAATAATATAAATAATACAAAATAATAATAATATAAGTTCGGAACATGTACTGCGTGGTTCACCATGTAATAGTACTATGTTTTTCCACATGTAATGCCCGTAGTGCATTTCTAGTTATCACCTCAGCAGACAATTAATGGAATTTTTAATGGAAAAATCAGGGTGGGCAGGGTTTAACCCTTAGGGTTCCCATTATGCTTCTACTTGTCCCCTTAGAACGAATAATCACTGAAAATTAATACACCACTGTTCTGATTGGTCACATTTATCTTATAATGAATCATTACAATCTTGATGGAGCTCTGTGCACTTCAAAATCGGCAGGGTTGCCAGGAAAAAAAACCCTATTTTCACTATGGGATCAATAAAGTATCAGTTATTATGGGTTTAACTCACATCACATCTCACATTACATCACACGTGCATGAAGGCTCTCTGAATGTTTCTGAATTTTCTAGTCCTACAGTAATTATATTGAGTTTCTAGGTGACATTGTTCAGTCTTTCCGAACATTTTGCACATATAAATGAATTTCCCAAATCACAGTCTTTTCAAAACTTATAATAACATCCTATACATACTGTATATTTTCATTGTACATTGAAAGATTGTATACAGTTATTCCACATGAGAAGGCATTGAGAGCCTTTTAACATTTCCTAGATGTATGACTAGAAATTGACTCAACCACAGAAATTCTCTTAGGATTATCTGAGCTTGGGTTTACATATAATTGCTTTAGCATCAAAAGACACCAGTTCCTGTAGTTCTTAATGTGATGTGGCCAATAAGATGATGTTTTCAATATAACAGCGATTGTTAATGGTTCTTCCACCAATCCTGATTTCTCCCAAAAATCCTTCAAGCACATCAATTCAACACTCCCCATTTCTTAGGTACACTTATGACATCTTTGGCATGGAAAATTACACAGATATTAGCTTCAAATTTTATTCCCCGCATCTGTATCAGAAAATGTAGAGAACTTTTATTTTTACATGTATTCCTGAAAAAGGTCATGCCTTGACCCATGTTAGTATTTTCATTCTCTAGCAGAATGAAGGATGATTTCAAAATGATGCCATCAGCAGAAGGATGATGGCAAAAATTCAGTATAGTACACAACATTTATTTAAATCTTCATACTGGACAAACCGAGTAAATAACTTTTTAAAACTTGCTAGTAAACAGTTAATAGACACACAAGCATATATTTATACTGTGTATGGATTGAGATGATGAAAAAACTTACAACTCTACAGTATGATACAAAGCAATGAACAGGGCTGCATTAAACAGTTGCAAATGTATGATGTCCTAAAGAACCAACTAGTCACAACTTGACACAAAAGCTCTTTTAAAAGGTTTGGCAGTGTGGGAAAACTTGTCACAATCGTGCCATTGTGGTGTTTATTAAGTAATGCAGTTGAGCTAGACAGTCAGCAAATTTTTTGAGGCTGTGTGTAGTTCCTTGTTTAAGCTATAGCTCGAGACTACCCAGGTCTCACAGAACAGATACACAGTGTGGTGGTTCTTCCTGTTCACGAACACTGACATCATTTCACAAAACGCGGAAGTCCAAGTTCCCCAACCTCTCGCCCATCTCGCACATATCAAAGTTTTAAAACAGTGAATGTGTATCAAGTCAGGGCACTAACTTCTCACAGGGAGGAAAGATGAGCAAGGGCAAATCTAAAGGGCCGGAGAACATGTCCAGCTCCCTCCTCAGCATCCAGGAGAATGAGCGTCTGGTGGACCTCTTGGGCCGGAGATGTGTGGTAAGCAAGAAAGTTTAACTATCAATCCAAGCGTAAGGATGATAAAGGCAGTTGAGTACTGAGATAATAGCAGAAATAATCACAAGTAATTATAACATTAATATTATGCCTGCATTGCTCATGAAAGTGTGAAAATAATGCAAACTTTTCTTATTATATGCAGAGAGAAAGCATTGCTGCTTTACTACAGCTATGAGTCCTAATATTTCATGCGTTTATTCATGCAGTTGTTAATTCTGTGTACACAATGTAGAAATTAGATGGCCGATAGAACCATACAGGCCCTAGAGCATAACCTTATTGCTTATGAACTGATTTATTTCCGTGTGTTGTGCTGTGCACTAAACACAGGCAGAAACTGCAATATTAGCTGCACTTACATATATAATATGTAATGTAGGATGAAATATATGAATGATATGTGATAAAATATGCATTATACTTGAGGATACAAGACAAAGTATCGAATTGAATGGCAGGAAGTGCTGCTTGAGGCCTTTTCCTGTTGCAGCGTTAACGTTCATTTATATTTGTGAGTTAGGTGTTTAGCAAAGCTGTTAATTTATACATGTTCATGCATGTGTTTGCGTGTTTATAGACTCTGGCCACTGCTGTTGTTCAACTTTATATGGCCCTGCCAAACAGTCCAGCGCACTGGAATCTGCAGTATACAGGAGTGGTATGCTTTGTGAAGGACAACCCACAGCGTTCATATTTCATCCGCCTTTATGACATTAAGGTCCTTTCTTCAAATATTTTATATAATTGTAATGTGTGATCCAAAACATCACTGGCTATAAATTCAATTATAACAAGTGTAATGAATGTGTGCTGACAGATACAGTATATCAGTTTGTGTTTACGTATGTGTATGTATTACAGGAGGGGAAAATGATATGGGAGCAGGAGTTATATAATCAGATGACTTACTCCAGTCCAAAGCGTTTTTTTCACAGTTTCCCTGCAGATGTAAGCACACTGTACATTACTTACTAAATAATAATTATTTTTTTCTTTTGAAAATTTTTTATATAGTTTCAAACATTCATTATTGCACATAGCCATACGCTGTCATAGCTTTGCAATGGTTGGCTGCACAGTTGTGCTTCATTGGATAATGATAATCTGACTGAGCATCCCAATTTCCTGTCAGCTGTTCAAGCTCCAGGAAGTCGCATCCTTCCATAGCCATCTGCTATGTCAAACACTCCAATCACATTTACCCCAACCACAGCAGCTAAAATAACTCTGTAAATTTCTCTGCTTATGAACAACCTTCAGCGAAACCATCTGTAATAGTATAGAATCTTACACACATCATTTTATCACTGTAGTTCATTGGATAATGATAATCTGACTGAGCATCCCAATTTCCTGTCAGCTGTTCCAGCCCCAGGAAATCCTAATAATAAACTCTCTTGGCTTTTTCCAGCAGCACGCACGCTACCAACTGAGCCATCCAGGCTGCACTGTATAATAAAATGTTGATGCCACTTTCAAATAAAAATGCATAACATTTGAAGTACAGGCATGAAAAACGTCAGGAGAAATATGTGTATGTTTCAGGATTGCCAAGTGGGTCTAAACTTTGCAAGCGAGCAAGAATCGGAGCTCTTCAAAATGACATTGGATGAAAAGATCAACCAGAGGTTTAATCGCCAAGGTCAAATAGCAACACTAATATATACAGTATTCATCAATCACATACTCAGTTTCAACATGGCTGGAAAATGGTTTTAGAAGCCTAAAGATAGAATCAGTAACATGAGCTAAACTATAGTTTCTGAACTTGCTTTCGCTTCCTTATACCCAGAGTTTCTGGGATATGTTCTAGTTCTCAGGCCAGGATAAAGTAATTACAGTTTCTATAACCACACTGTGTATGTCAGTTTGACTGAGCCATAAAAATATTTTAAATAGAAGCATATACATTATGCTGGGCTGTAAATATCATGCAGACTATGCAGGCTGGCTGAGTATGTAAATCATAACCGGCAGTGTGTGTATTCTAATCAAGTAACATGAATTCTAAAATGACAGTGTATGTTGGAATTTATGTTGGGCCCTGTGTATAAATCAACCGTAGCCATCTGCTATGTCAAACACTCCAATCACATTTACCCCAACCACAGCAGCTAAAATAACTCTGTAGAGTTCTCTGCTTATGAACAACCTTCAGTGAAACCATCTGTAATAGTATAGAATCTTACACACATCATTTTATCACTGTAGTTGCACAGGGAGCAGTTAGTGGTTGGGTGCCTTGCTCAGGGTGCCCCTCATTTTAGCCATGATTTGCCTTTAGTGGGGATTAAACAGACAGTCTTTTGGTCCCCAGCCCTCTAACCTGTCTATTAGGCAATATCAAACAGTATATTATATTTTAGGTATTTTAAGGACATAAACTGTGCCCTAAATATATATTGCACATATACACAATAGTCGAAATGTTACATTTTGGATGCAAATTCACCAACATCTATATTAGATATATTGCCACTAGTACCAAGTATGCATAACTGTACGCATATGGGATACCAGAACAAAGCATTTACACAGTGTAGCATTTTAAACTGTGTATGCAATATGTGTGTGTTATAATGGCCCACATTTTTTAAACACACTATAACACGTACATTTTTGACAATTACCTTCAGTTTATTATACGAGAAATTCACCCACTATTTTTATTTTGCTAGAAAAAAGAGTGAATGCTCCAAGTGAAGGTAAGCCTGTGCCAGTGCACATAAACATTTGCTTTTGTTATAACATACTGCTTGTCACCTCTCTAGTTTATGTTTGGAAAAAAAAGACTAACTTTTCTTTTTCTCTCAGATAAACGAGCTCTACCCCCCACACCACCCTCAAATGGTCAGTAACGATGTAGTACTTATGAGATTCCTAGACAACATAAAGACCATTAGATTATTATTGCAGTGAATTTGTAAATTATCAGCCATCTGTTCTTATTAAAACATCAGCTAGATGCTTTGTCTTAGTGTTACCGTGAGAGTTCACTGCTGCACAGGTTTGAAAAGCTCAAGTCAGTTTGTTACTGTGGTGCCCTCTTTATGATTTTTTGTGCATTTAGTGATTTTTTTTAATCGTTGTTTGAGGGTGTGTCTGGTACCGATATTCATCAAAGACTTTTTGCACAATATGAAGAAAGTATTTTGTCATACAGAAGTTTGAACTAATGGATAAAGTACTTGTGTCGCAAATGTGTCACTTATGAGTAAGGAAGGAAACACATACTGCATCCATGACTGATGACAGCATTGGCCATACACAAACTAACTCTGTTGGATTTGTCAATTATGTTACAAATCAGTTTAAAATGAGGATGAATGAGAATTGTGAGGTCATAGAAATGGTGCATTCAAAGCTTACAGCTCAGTCCAAAACATTTTATAATCAAGAAATTGTTTGAATTGTAGTAAAAAGCACTATTTCATGCTCATTTTGATAAATGGTCTTTGTCTTTTCTGTACATTGAATAATGATAAAGACGCTCAGCATGTCACTGGTATTTAGGTCTATTTGCAGTTATTGTATTTGTTATACTGTCTTCATTTACAGGTCCTCAGATGCTTCCAGGTGGAATGGCCACTGTGGATATTTCAAACCCAGATATTTTAGCCTCGCGGTATCGATCGTCTAGTGTCCCTTTGTCTGCGCCTGCCTCTTTGGGAAAAGGAAAAAAGGACAAGAAGGGCAACAAGAGACCTCGAATTAACAAAGCAGATATTGGAGCACCAAGTGGTTTTAAGTAAGTGGCTTTCCCAGCATATGATATTTTAAATTGTTTCAATATATAAACTCATGTTTTTTTTTGTTATTTCCAGGCATGTCACACACGTAGGCTGGGATCCAAACACTGGTTTTGATGTAAGAAACGCCTCTTTTCCCCATTAGAGATTTCATCAGGTTTTATTTTAGTTTAGTTATTATGGGATACGTGTCAAAAATGAACACTAAATAGCACCTGCATATTTACTAAATTACTCTGTAACTGTAAAAAGAAAGACTTACGTCAACATAAAGAAATTTGCTTTTTACTGCCCCTTTAATGCCATTTTAAACATTTGTAATACTATAAACATACATGGACAGAACCAGCCCCAGAATCTGACATGGATGATTATTTTTGTAAACTGGGTTAAGCGCTTCTTGAACATAAGTACAAACTGTGTCAGTGCACAAATACAAAACCTAAATAAATAAGATGTTGTATATGCAATAAGCAAGACAATAAAACTACACTTAAGGGTAAGACTAAAATAGACACATCTAATGTTTTTAATATAGGAGATCCAATTTCTCCGGCACGGCTTTAAAGAAGGTCATTTCAACACTGACGCTCAAATCCAAAACATAACAGGAAAATAATCAAGCGATCAGCAAACAAGACTGCACAATAAAGATAAAGGGCAAATA
>JAOUQV010000026.1:2699836-2714427 GCA_028565295.1 Aspidoras spilotus | reverse complement strand
ACTATCCTGCAAGAAGAATGGCTTAAAATCCCTCTGACCACTGTGCAAGACTTGTATGTGTCATTCCCTGTATTGGCTACAAAAGGAGGCCCTACACCATACTAATCAATTATTGTGGTCTAAAACCAGGTGTTTCAGTTTCATTGTCTAACCCCTGTATTCTGTTAACAGAAATTTTCAAGTTAACATAGGTCATAAAAGCATAAATGGAGAAAATACAAAATGTCCACTGAAAAAGTGAGGCTTTACCTGATTTCTTTCTAGCACAGACTGTATATTCATAAAAACGTTCAGCAATAGTAGTGTAATACCCAAAGTGATTAAACAGATAAATATCAATAGTAAACCAAATAGTGCCAGTAAAATACAGGGAGCAACATACAAACAAGGATTGCATATGACATCATTCTTTTTTCCTAACATTGATTTTATTTATTTATTGTTTAATGTCATCCTCAGCACCAGTGTCTATTCTAATGACAGGAACAGGGTCATACACATACACAAGTCTCATATCATATGCAAAGTCACATATCAATACACAAGTTAATGACAATTTAGCTTTTTCAATTTACCTAGCGTGCATGTCTTTGGACTGTGGGAGGAAACCGAAGCACCCGGAGAAAACCCATGCAAACACAGGAAGAACATGCAAACTCCACACAGAAATTCTCAGGTCACCCCATGCGGTGATAGAACCCGGGTCTTCTTGCTGTAAGGGCAACAGCACTATTCACTGCGCCACCCTTCCATCCTGTTGTCTCACAAAATGTGTTCAAAAAGGATCTTAAAGGAAACATTGTCTAGTCAATGAGAGAACAACGAAAAATGACTGAATAAAGATATCAGTTTGGTAGGTGAAGTACAAGGGTGATACTATAGTTTGTTGATGGCCTAGGAAAAAACACAGGGTGTCCTCCAACCAGAAAATCAGAAATTACAATGGTAACTTCTGTAGTTCACTGCTATAGTTTAAATTTTGTCAGCTCTCAAAGGCCTCATAATGGCCAGGGACCCCAAGAAGGGGCCTGTCTTGCCTAATGTTACTTTGAATCTCTGGTTAGGTATACTAAACTTTAGGTGTTTTAGGTATTTAACTTTATTAAATTCTGAGACCTCTTTTACTGTGATAGATACATTATGCCCAGCCCTTACACTGCCGAGCTACTGTGAGAAATTAGATCTTAGAACGTGCCTCTAATATTTTGATAATCTGTCACTGCTAATATCTTTTAATCTAGCTTTCCAAAAACATAGAACGAAATCCTATTTTAGTATTATTTTATTTTTGTACATATAGTTATATAGTTACATATATATTTTGTACATCCAGATATAACCAAACATTTGTGTAGAAACTACAAAATAATAACAAGTGTAAACCTTAAAAACTCTTCTATGATTCTGGGATCTCTGAGACTGGGATTAGTATCTAAACCACAAGAATCTGTTCCTACATCAACATGCTTAATTTAAGGATTAAGGGCTTTAATTTTATGCATACCGTTTCAGTATTGTTACTTTCTGTCATACAGCAGGTGGCAGTCATTACAGTGCAATTCTCACTCTCTGTGTCTGACTCTAGCTGACTCCTTCTGTCTCCAGTGAAGAGTGGGAACAAGGGAGCGGAGCAGGTGCGGAGATGAAAGATGAGTTCAGCTGTCTGAGCATGCTGGATGACTGCATGCTAATCTGTCCCCTTTTTTATTCTCTCTCCCTTATAAACATTAATGTAGTCTTTAATAAAACATTTTTAGCCAAAATGAACACAATATATATATATTACAGCACAATGACCAGCCAGTTATAATGTTATAGTGGTAAGTTTAAAATGTAAGAGACAAAGAAAGAAGAGTCTAAAGGGTGGGGTTGGGACAAGTTGATTGGCTTTCCATAAATCTGGAGTTATGAGGAGGTGTTGACATCTTTGCCCTCTACGAGTACATGTCTAAGTGCTTGTTTAGCACAGAGAAAGAGTGACACGGAACTAAACCAATAAATTACTTCATGTTAACCTCATAGCATTCTGCCCTTTGATATCAGAGGATCGCAAAGCTTCCTCCCAAATAATAACTTGACTCAACCAGGGCTCACTGAATAAATATAAATAGTAGTAGTGGTAAAAGGTCACATTGATACACGTGGTTTCATTGTTAATTAGACTGACAAATCTAAATAATTAAACTCGTCCACATGAAAGTTATGTAATATAATTCATTACAGCTGTGGGTCAGTAAAGTCACAGTGACGGTAATACCATGGATATGTTGGTTATTAAAAACCATGCAGAAATAGTTACATGTACATGTATAGTGTAGTGTATTCCTGATCTTTTGATGTGTGACACTAAAGAGTAATACAAGTATAACTTAAACATCTTGTATTGTGCAGAAGCTGAGACTTATTATATGCAGTATTTCTGCAGGTATATTCTGTTTAATGCCCTTTTAATGCCAGTTTGAACATGTTTAATGCCATCAACATACATGGAAACAAGCAGCCTTTCAAAATCGGATGTCTGTTTTTTTTTTTTATCTCTTACTGAACATAGGCACAAATAGTTGAGCACTGCAAACTGAAGAAGTCAGTTTGTTCCTGAGATATGGGGCAAATACAAATTTTATAAAGTAGCCAGGTTTTTTTCTTTACACAGGTGAAAGTATTAGGTATTTATGAATCAGAAAACATTGACACAGAGGAATAATACAAGTGATGCTGGTAATATATTTGTAGTAAAATGTAATGATTTTAATGCTGTTTAGGCCTTAATTTTAATATGTGTAAGTATTGACCCTTTATAATAGATGTCAATTTGTAAATTTTTGAAAACGTTAAACAAATGTGCAGCAAACGTGTTATCATGTCATTATGGTCAAAAACCTCTGAGGAATGTTTCCAGTGACCGGTGACTGAATGTACAGTATATTGTATATACTAACTTTGTTTAAATTCCATTTCCATTTGAACTCTCATATTCTTGAAGTGTATGCCATGTATGAATTATGTGAAGTCTATAAGTGTGTATTAAGCTCAGGCTTCTGCTTGTCTGTTTGATGTTATTCTTGGTGCTCTAAATAAGTGACAAAGTGTGCTGATGGTGTGCGCATGTGTGCCTCTGGCAGCTGTATGGGTGATCCACCAGCCATGTTCACAATCCTACTGGAACTCCTGGCATTCCTGACGTAATCATGCTATTCTCAGAACCCTCTTCTCATCCCTGTCCAACAGGCATTACCCACAAAATCCACTATTTTTGGGTAAGGGAAGGGCAGAAGGTCATGCCTAAAGAACACTTTACCAAGACCTGTAACTAGAGAGAGTAGAAAAGTAAATATATAATCATACTCATTCTACTTTTTTCATTGATCTGACTTGGCGACACTAGCTTGACCTCATTCCTTTAATCTATATTTTGACATCTCTTAGTCTGCTACGTATGCGGTCAGATAAGTACAAAGCATGTGACCGCTCTTGCAGTTTTAGTGAATGGACACACCGATGTTCCGTGGCCTCTGAACTCAGATAAGTCACAGTGTTTGACCCGTCTTATAAGATTCCCAATCTATATTTACACACAGTTTATACTTTTAAGCAAGTTATTCCTGGAACTATGGTTAGACTGAAGTGTAGGCACATTGTTCAGCAGCATATTGTACAGTGCTGGTTTATATGTGAATGCTATATGTACCCTTAAGGAATCAATATAAAACTGATTTGACCTTGTAGGAGACGGAAAAATGCTTACCATCCCCCAAACTATAAGTCATATTAGCACGTGTGTGTTTGTGTGTGTATAAGTTTGTTTGAAGTCATATGATCAGAGTGGAAAAGATGACATAGTGT
Organism: Aspidoras spilotus; assembly: GCA_028565295.1. Taxonomy (NCBI): domain Eukaryota; kingdom Metazoa; phylum Chordata; class Actinopteri; order Siluriformes; family Callichthyidae; genus Aspidoras; species Aspidoras spilotus. The sequence continues at coordinate 2,710,584 of JAOUQV010000026.1, read as the reverse complement.
TTTTTTCTGCCAATTTGGCACAAAAAAACGTAGGCTAACAGTAATGGTGATGAATGCATGGCAACATAAGTGGCAGAAAGGTTAGCAGAAATAAACTCAGCTGATCAAAACGTTATACATACACTGTAGTTTTTTCCTAAATCTGCATCTTCACATGTACAGCAGCCACTCAATTCATGTGTTTGTTGAATTCCTTCTCAGACACACCTCATTCTTCTTAAGAAAAAAAATACCCAACAACAGCAATATGAGAGAATGGAGAAATCCACCAGCCAAAATCTGGTGTAGGACAGTTCATTTATGGAGAACAAAAGTGATCACATTATCCTGTCTCTCTCTCTCTCTCTCTCTCTCTCTCTTTCTCTCACTCTTTCAGCCTCTGAAAACAAAACCATCCTCGAGCTGACAAACTCAACCTTAGCACACAGAGACACTGACTATACATTGGTATAAGTTTGGAGACTGTGTATATTACCCCTGACAGATAATAAGGGATTTGGTATTATAATTACAGGAACTGTTGTTCACCTGGAACTGAAATAACAAGCTGGTTGAGGAAGGCTGCAAGGATATGCTCCAAGGCATAAAACAATCCTTTTTCTCACATGTCATTTGGTGTTTCTTTATATTTTATGTATAATTTATTGTAGTATGCATGCCTTTTTATTATCTGTATTCATGTTCCATAACTCAAATCTATCATCTATAATTGTAAATTGTAGAGCAGAATATATAGTATATGCTAATATTTCCCTTCACATAGCCTCATAGCTATACACACTCACACACAGACACACACACACGCACACTGGGAACTGGAGTGAACTGTTCATTTTAGTAACGTTCATTGCATGACAGTCTGTGTAGAGTGTTTTGCTAAGTAGGCCATTAAAGCGTATTATACTACCCTAATTCAAGCTCAAGCTGGCACGAATCAAGAGCACAAGGTTATAATGGAAGGTCCACAAGGGCACTACAGTTTATTTGTGAAGAACCCCTATTAGTGTATACAGAGGGTGCCAATAATACCCACTTGTTATCATACACATTTTCAGACATTTACAATGGCAATGACTATAAGTAATGTACCAATAATGGTCCACTACCTAATTTATACCTGGTAAGCAGTAGTCCATTTGTAGTACACGTCCTCTGATGGTATTTGGGGGCATTTATAAATTCTGTATAGCATGGTAGAAACTATTCTATCATGGTGTGGATAGGATGATAGAGTTGGGATGGTCCTGAAAAAGAACTATGCAAAGTGCGTTGTTGATGTGAAAAGATTGTCAGATAGGGTGATGAGTTTAAACCCATAAATTGAAGATGTAATGCTGAATGTTGTCAGTGGCTATAACCACAAGTTAGCTGTGAGTTAGAGGAGAAAGATAGATTCTTGAGAGAGGTTATTCAGAGGAAGAGGTTAGTGAAGAAGAAATAGGACAGAGAGATAACTGAAAATAATAAGCAGGAGTATAAGGAGATGCAACGTAGTGGGATCAGTTGAACGAGAAGTTAGACAGTGAGGAAGGAGAGTAGGAGTTGTATTGGCTGGCAAGACAGATAGATAGAGCGGGAAAGGATGTGCAAAATTTCAGGATGGTCAAGGATAGAAATGGAAATGTACTGACAGGTGAAGAGAGGGTGAGTGAAAATTGGAAAGAGTATTTTGAGAGGCTGATTAATGAAGAGAATAAGAAGTGAAGAAGAGTGAAAGGCATAGAAATTGTGAAACAGGAGGTAGCAAAGATTAGCAAGGATGAAGAAAAAAATCTTTGAAAAAGGGAAGAGCAGTCAGACCTGATGAAATACAGGTATAGGTATTGAAATATATAGGAGAGTGAAATGATGCCTGGGGAATGGCAGAAAAGTGTACTTGTACCTATTTATAAGAACATGGCGGATGTCGTAGCAATTACAGGGGCATAACGTTAATGCGCCACACAATGAGGATTTAGGAGAGAGTTGTGTAATCTAGGTTTAGACAATATTATTATTAATAATAATAATAATAATATAATTTTATTTAAGATTCCTTTCAAGATACCCAAGGCGCTTACATGCCAAGAAAGAGCACCACAGATGTGATTTTTGCTGTAAGAATGCTGATGGAAAGGTATAGAGAAGATCACAAAGACCTACGCTGTGTTTATTTCAGTAGGAAACAGGTTCACTGCTATGTCTACATTTCATTCAGGTGAAAAAAACAGATTCTCACTGTTTAAAAAGTGCATGACCATGTCTGTATGTTTTTTCTAGTAAATGCTAAATTGAGCCTAGTCTAAACTCCAGCTACCATTAAATGACCCCTAGACCTTATTGGTACAATTTCTCTCCTAGGGATACAAATAATATGTTACAATTCTTATTATTACTGTATAATATTTACTCAGAACCTTTGTGTGATGATTAACACCAATCTAAACTATTTTTTAATCAGTATAAGCACTCTGAGCTGATTTATTGCTTGCTGGCCTCTAGAGCTGGCTGAATGCCAAAACACATAGAAACGCGCCATAAAATGCCCTTAAGGTCCACACAAGACTACATTTTAAACAGCACTGACAAAGCGTGTTCTTTAAATACTAATTTTAGATATTGGCATGGATTTATAATGACTAATACTAGGGTTTGATTTCATAAAATATGTCTAAATACTTAACTCTAAAAGGTCAGTGTCTTCCAAAGCCAGTTTTATAAGAAGGCCAGAATGAAAGGGTTCAATTTGTGTATATCTGCATAGTTTCTCTTGGGAAACAATGTAAAACAGGGCATTTCATTTGACCTATTGAGATTACTCTTTCTCTATCGTCTCATTACATTTCCCAATTATGGAAACAAACTGTCCAACCTTAGTATCTGGTTAAAACATGTTCAGGAAATTCTTCACCAGATAATATTTTTGGTAAAATTTAGCAAAACAAACCCATTACACAAAAAAGTCCATTATTAGAATGAAAGATATGTAAATTAGATATACATTTTATCTTGAGTTTACAGTGGGTATAGAAAGTAATCAGACACCTTTACATTTTTTTACAGTGTCCCATCTTGACAGGAAAAAAAACGAAATGTAGACATTTTTTGCAAATTCATAAAAAAAAGTGAAATATCACATAGTAATAAGTATTCAGACCCTTTGTTCAGTATTGAGTAGAAGCACCTTTTGTACTATTAAAACCATGAGTCTTCTTGGGAATGATGCAACAAGTTTTCACACCTGGATTTAGGGATACTCTGCTATTCTTCCTTGCAGATCCTGTCCAGTTCCGCCAGGTTACTGGAGTTCCATCTACGATATCTCTGTACTTGGCTGCATTCATCTTTCCTTCAAATTGCAACCAGTCATCCCGTCCCTGCAGCTGAAAAACACCCCATAGCATGACGCTGCCACCACTATGTTTTATTTTGGCGATTGAGCAGTGCCTGTTTTATTCCACAAATACCGCTTAGAATTAATTCCAAAAGGTTTAATCTTCTTCTCATCAGACCAGAGAATCTTGTTTCTTATAGTTTGGGAGACCTTTGTGTGTTTTTTGGCAGGTGAGGTGAGGTCTTATATAGGTGTGTGCCTTTGCTAATGAAGTCCAATCAGTTTAATTAAACACAGCTGGACTCCAATTAAGAAGTAGAATCATCTCAAGGAGTTTTAGAAGAAATAGACAGCATGTGAGTTAAATATGATTGTCACAGCAAAGGGTCTGAATACTTATTTTATTACCATGTACATTTATATCGTATACCATTTATTTTTTTCTGAGATAGACCTCTACTACTTGCTGTACTATCAACAACTGTACTGTGCATCATTATCTCTCATCCAAAGGTTTGCAGTAAAGTTGGAAAACTTGTGTTCTGAGATCTAAAAAAATCACAAGAACACCCCTTTCCTATAAAAAGGGGCTATGACATCTCAACTATTAATTCTGCTCATTTTTCCAGTTATTGAGCACATGCATATCTTTCTACTTTTTAAAGTTGTTTCCCACATTTCCAAGGGAGCATCACTATCGTGACCCTGTGGCGTCAGGCAAGCTGGGAAAAGGGCTTCATTCCAGGAAGAGTAACCAAGCCTGCTACATCTCAGTCTGTCTATTATGAGACTATATGTGGGTTGTATGTATATGTAAACCTAGTACAATTTCTGACATTGCTTAGTTACTTGGTTACGAATACACATACACTGATACAGACTGAAGCTGGATGACACCAGCTGAAGCTCAGCATGCATATGTTGGATTGTCTGTGTGTGGCATGGTGTCTGTGTGTGTGTGTCTGCCATACCAGAGCAGGTTGCTGGCGTCAGGTGCCTGCGTGCTCTGGGGGGCTTCCCTTTGCCCGGCTAAACACAGCAACCACACAGGCTAATAATACGTTGGCAAATATACAAGCCTATCTCATTTCTCAGAACAGGGATCTGTTCCACTGTCACCTTCACACACAATACCGCCACTCAGACCATGCTCATAATTAACCTCTCTTTCTCCCTGTCTCTCTCTCTCACTCTCTCTCTATCTCTCGCTTTCTCACACACACAAACACACAGACATATGCAAGTTCTACAAACCCGATTCCAAAAAAGTTGTACCACTGTGAGACATCCCCTTTTTTCTTTACAACAGTCTGTAAATGTCTGGGGACTGAGGAGACAAGTTGCTGAAGTTGAGGGATAGGAACGTTAACCCATTCTTGTCTAATGTAGGATTCTAATGGTGTCTTTCCAGATGTGTAAGCTGTCCATGCCACACACACTAATGCAACCCCATACCATCAGAGATTCTCAATTTTTGAGAACAAATTTTGAGTCGTCTGACCACAGAACAGTTTTTCATTTTTAATGAAAATAAATGAAGAGAAGACGTCTGTGCTTATGGATCTTGTTTAGATATGGCTTCTTCTAAGAAAATATAGAATTTTAGCTGGCAACAAGGGATGGCACGATGATATTTATTTACAGATAATGTTCTCTGGAAATATTTCTGAGCTTATTTTGGGATTTTCAATATAGAAGCATGCCTGAATGTGATGCAGTGTTTAAGGGCCCGAAGATCACGGGCACCCAGTATGGTGTTCTGGTCTTGACCCTTACCCACAGAGATTCTTTCTTATTTCTTTTTGCCCCGTCCCATCTTTTTTATGATGTGTTGCTGTCACAAAATTTTGAATGAGCCAATATTTGGCATGAAATTTCAAAATGTCTCACTTTCGATATTTGATATGTTGTCTATGTTCTATTGTTAAAACAATATCAGTTTTTGACATTTGTAAATTATTGCATTCCATTTTTATTTACAATTTGTACTTTGTCCCAACTTTTTTAGAATCAGGTTTGTATTTTCGTATCCAAAACTATAATGACATATAACAGTTAGTCCAGAATGCAGCGGTCAGAATCTTAATATAACCAGGAAATATGAACATATCACCCCTGCCTTAGCCACACTGCACTGGCTACCGGTCAAAATTTGTATTGATTATCAAATACTATTTGCTGATACCTCGTATTATGAGAGCTACAGCAGGGGGCAGACCATTCTCTGATAGAGCCCCACATCTATGGAATAGTCTTCCAGTTAGTATTTGGGACAATCTCAGTCTTCATGTCTAGGATGAAAACTTATTTATTTAGCATATCTTTTATAGTCCCCTATAGTTTAGAGCTGCAGGGCTCAGAGCTGCAGGGTTGATGGTCATAGAGTGTTTTGGTAAACTGAACTGGGATGTTTGAAAGCTTGACTTAACTTGGATATATATAAATATATATATCCACTCTTACAAGATCACTCAGGGTTGTTGAAAGTGGAGTGGCTGGCTGCTTTATGTCCCTCCCTCGTGTCTGTGTCACCTTCTGGTTATACCCTGTAGTTATGCTGGCATAGCACTAGTCTGCCAGAGAGCTACTTGCTCTCTGCACAACTTGTATTTGAATTGTCCATTAGATAGTTGGTCGTGTCTAACTCTTTTTATTCTCCTTCCCTTTCTCTCTTTTCTCCCTTTTCTCTTTTCTATTGTCTCTCTTATCCAGTCTTTCAGATGAGGTACACCTAATACAACGGAGGAACCAGAAGATGTCAGCGACCCTGCACCCGCCAGATTCCCTACGACTGCTCATTCACTCTATTATTGTTATTAATATATATATATATAAATGTTATATATTATTGTTAGTTATATGATTATGTATTAGATGTATGTTTTGTATGTATTATATATTACTGTTATATAATTATTGTTATATTACATTATGAAATTGGTGTAAATTTTAGATTGTAGGCAATGCATAGGGTGTTAATGCACTGCATTACAGAATCATAACTGTGTAGTGATGCTGCCTAACAGCAAGTTTTTGGGTTTGTATATTACTGTAATTGTACAAGCGACAGTTCAGTTGTTGAGTCCAAAAAAATCCAAACAAAATAAAATTTTTGTAAACGAGGTTGTTTTTCATAAGATGAAGAGGACCTTTCGCTTCATAAATGGTGCATTTTACTTAAACCTTTTGCAGCACAGTTTGGTGCTGAACAACAGGTTCATTAATCAAATGGATATATAGGGTGAGCCATTTATATGGATACATATATATATATACATTTATGTATGTATGTATGTATATATATATATCTGTATGTATACATATAAATGGCCCACCCTGTATATATAGACATACAAACATTCCCCACTCGCACACACACACATGCACACAGACACCTTCTCCGTCCTTCTCTCTGCCTCAACCTCCATCTTATATGCCTCCGGGCTGCTCATCATAATAAATTTTCCATATTTCTCTCTCTTTATCTGTGTACATTGTTCGCTATCTCCAAACCTTTGATTTCATCTACAGGTTTGCCAGTGGGCTACACCCTACATTATCTCCTTAACTAAATTCATTATATCACAAATTAAACAAGATATCCTTCCTTTGTTCATCTTTCTGCTTTTATTTAAAATTTCAGTTTTCTGCCACAGTCATCTTTGTCTATTCTAAGGTCTAAGTTCATGTGTAAAGACCAGTGTCCTAGGATCAAGATGTCACATCAAACCAGTGCTCAGTGTGCAGTCCGGGACACTGCCAACAGGTCCTGCATTCAGATCGCCTGTGTGGACTTCGTCAAAGTGCCATTTGATCAAACAGCCATGCAGAATAGACAATAGTCAGAGTGCTTTGCTCATTGCATTGTACATGTATATATATATGTGTGTGTATGTGTGATATTGCTTCTAAGAACTCTAAGCATATTCCTGCCAGTTTCTGACCTACTGGCTGCCAAGCCAGTGATAGACGCTTAGGGCTACAGACAGGTGTGTATATGTGTCTGTATTTAGCAGTGACAAATATCACTTAATCGTACAGAACAAGCACCTTTTCAGCATCTAACATTGCACCATTGTTCTCCACTGCTTTGTATATAAGCAGCCCCTATAGTGATGAATTCTGAGGCATTGTGCGAGACTTTTTAACATCAAACACTTTTCTCTCTGCATGGGACTCTTTGTGCCCCACAGTGACATGTCAACACGCAGGAGGGATGATGGGTAGAGCATTAATTGGGCCGATGAGGCATGCTGGTGATACACTCTGCCAGGGAAGGACAGAAAGCAAAACATGGAGTCTATGTGTGTGAGAGAGAGAGTTAGAATAAGAAAATTCACAGTGTAGTAAATATTGAGGCAAAAAACTGTCATGCTGCAAAACCTGGCAACGTTTGTCAGCGGCAAACCATTAAAAATATTTCTTTAACATAAAATAATATATTTGTTGTTCATTTGAATAATTTAGAAAAAAATTGCTTCAATCATAAAACTGGCTCAGAGCAGCTAAGAAATTCTATCTGTTAAATAATAAGCAAAGTGCAATGTTAATTAGATTTATTTGTCATTTGTGCAATAGCATACAGAAAACATGCTCACCTTTGTAAGGCAGATACACTCTGGGGGTCAGGCGAAGGTTGCCATGACAACTGTGTGCACACACACTCAGTACGAGAAGGAGTGGGAGGAGGGCCCGGGTCGTCTCCATGGAAATGACAGCAGAGTTAACCTTCCGAGACCTGCAAGGTGGCAGGAAAAGAGTTCAGGAAAAGTTCTTGGTAAACACACTAAAAACACCCATATATAAAGTTTTTTCCCAGTAAGTTTCCATACAGTAAATCAGCCAAAAACCACGTTTTACAGATTAACTAGAAAGTTAAATGCATCTACTGAAAGGCTCTGAAACATATTACATTGCACTTTTGTCAGAGTGCTTGTGACGCATGGCCTCATGCCATACTAAAAGGTTGTAAAGTGAAACACAAAAATGGAAACAAAGCCTTAAACAGTGTGGGTTAGCTATATATTTACTGACGTCTTTCAGGTGTTTAGGGGGCACAGGTTTTACTTTAACATAAAATCTTGGTCATCTTGGTTTAGGATCTTTACAGCAGTTAATACATTAGTCAGAACTGTTTTGAAAATTAATATCGAAGTATGCAGTTATAGTAAATTGGGTCTTCTACTTTTTGTGACTCGTGACTCGCCCTGCTACAGAATGAGCAATAACAAAGCTTTTTATTTACTAGGAAAGGGTGGTAGTCCTTTTTGCGAAAGAGACAAGCTCCCATGAGAGATTTTAAAAGGATGCACTTCAAATTGAAAGGGCTCTTAGTTTAAACACCCAAAGCAAATCCCTGTCAACCTACTGTGCCTTAAATCTTAACCTTTTAGTCTGAGCCAGCGGGTGACCAAAAACACAAGGGGCCTCTGAATCTGCTGTCTCCTAGCTCTTTGCTCACAAACTCTAAAGAGAGATTGAAGTCAATGCAACACATACCTGGCCTTATAAGTGAATAGATACTGTGTATGTGAAACACTCTCCTCTCATAACATTGTTCATGTTCGTTAGATCCTACTAGATAATTCAGAGGCTCCTAAATCATATATGTGCGAATAGTTGCTTTGCAGATAGTTAATTATCAAAAGCCAAAAGCATATTTCATTTTCATTAATAATTCAGAATTCCCTGAAACTTTATTTTATTTGTCATAATGAAGTGCTATTGATATGCAATAAATAAGGCTTCTAATATAATTTCTAAAACATATATGATGTGAGATAATGCATAATGCAGTTGCAGAACTACATTCTTTACAGTTTGCGCCTATGCTAAACAAATGACAACAAAAAAAACATTTAGAGTGTTTATGGAAATATTAATAAAAATAAATAAAGTATCTTAACTGACTTTAAGGAGAAAGATGTGTACAGACAGGTCGATTTATCTATCCGATGCCACAGGGGTGACACTACAGGGGTTACATTACACTTTTAGGCGGTTGCCTTGTTATAGATACTTCTTCCGCTACACATTTCCTGCACTTATGTTCACCTACACAACTGGAAACTTTATATCCCTAATTTCCCACAGAAATGGCCCACAGAATGCCTGTCTTCAAAAATACTCACTAATTATGAACCACACGTGACAGTGAATGCATCATTATATGTGTGTTTCTCAGAGTGTGTTTGTGTGTAATGAGACCACACCTGGACACACATTCAGAATGAAGAGGTGTCCAGCAGACAGACCTCTCTGAATAGATTACGGTCTAAGTAAACAAAGTTGATATTGGAAAAAAAAGAAACAACCATCCAACACCATTGTCTTGTGTTGATCTTTTTATATTTTATATTTTAAATATAATTAAAAACAAAATAAAAGTTTCTTATAATTCTTTATAATTCCCACAATGGGCAAATCCAGAGCAAATATGAGCACCAAAATATAGTGAATGAATGAAATGGAACTGGCAAATTCCTTATATAACACCCTAATCTGCTAATGTGATGTGCTGCTCCTGCAAAGTGCAGTTCATTTACCCATGTGTGGTGAGCAAACATGAGGGTAATTGTTGAAGTGATGGCCGTATTTCAGGATGCAGTTTTAAATGGCGTCCCGTTTGTTTAAAGAAAAAAACAAAGCAGAACCTTGTGGTACATTGACCACAAATACATCTTGTGAAAAGGAATGTGGAGTCGGCAGACAAAATATCCACCGGTAAAAGAATGGCTTGGTGGTTCAAAGTTGATAATGACAATGACAGCATTATGGGATCATTTTTCAAAAGTACGTGTATTTAATGCTAATAGTGTTCTCTTATCACAGAACAAGATCAGCAAGATGAGACACACAGATAAATTACTCAAAGCTTTCAAAGCCTTTCTGCGCATCAAGTGCAAAAGTGCATCAGTGATGAAGTTAAAAATATAAGGCACAAAATCAAAACTGTAAATCTTAACCAAAGTAATCCAAGTCTCTTTATTCTCTTTCCCTTATTTTCTTTTCTCCATCTTCTCTTTTCTATCCTTTCTCTCCTCTCCACTCTTTTGGATGAGCTACACCTAATACAGCAGAGGAAGTTGGAGATGTCAGCAACCCTTCGCCTGCCAGATTCCGTCCGACTGCCCAGTCACTTTATTATTATGCTAAATGTTATATAATATTGTTAGTTATAGAATTATGTATATGATGTATGTATATATACATATATACATATCATTGTTATATTATTATTCTTCTATTAATGTTACATATTATTGTTATTTATAGAATTAAGTATTAGATGTACAGGGGTTAGACAGTGAAACTGAAATACCTGAAATTGTTTTAGACCACAATAATTTATTAGTATAGTGTAGGGCCTCCTTTTGCGGCCAGTACAGCGTCAATTCGTCTTGGGAATGACACATACAAGTCTTGCACAGTGGTC
>JAOUQV010000026.1:2686581-2699736 GCA_028565295.1 Aspidoras spilotus | reverse complement strand
CCACCAGGCTTGTCCAATTTAGCCATGAAACCTCCCAAACTAAAATGACAGGTGTTTCAGTTTCATTGTCTAACCCCGGTATATTATGTATATATTATAGTTATATTATTATTGTTATATTAATGTTATATCATATAGTTAGTTATCAAATGATGTATTCGATTTTACAGATTGCATCACATTACCAAAATGAGAATGTTTCCTTTATGAGTCTGGTTCCTGTCAAGGTTTCTTCCTCAGGGAGTTTTTCCTTGCCATCGTTACTTATCTGGGATTTTTGTAAGATTTGCTGTAAAAGTGCTTTATAAATAAAACTGAATTGAATTAAATCAAATCAAGTAAGGATCTCAGTTCCCAAGCTGTAAGTTTTGTATATTACATTTTGTTCAAACTTGTGTGTACTCAGTATTCCAACTGTTAGGTATTTTCCTATCATCATCCGTGGAGTAATGAAGCTTAATGAATATTGACACTAAACAATGTGTCGCTTGTGTGTACTCTGTGCCTCATTTATCAAGCTTGATACAAAACATATTAACTTTATTGTAATTTATGTAATATAATTTATTGACAGGAGCTTATACACAAGAAATTTGCAAGGGAAAATGTTTGTATCCTGCACAACCTTCTGAGTTTTGTACATTTTCATACAGTGTAAGTAAATTTTCTCACCTAGAAGTAAGCATCAGAAACATAGAACTGAAATGAGTCGCTTCAGTTCCATGTACATTAAGTTTAAATTGCTCATTTATTTCAATTATTTCATCATTTATTTTATGACTGTGAAAACCGATCCAGCACAAGTACATAAACAAAAGCAGTATCCGGATTAAAATAGTTTCTCAGGGGTATGTTGATAAAAAATATTTTACTCAGTGATAAAACATTCGCATCTGGACGCAATACAAAAAAAAAACAGGAGTACCAGAGAGTTTCTAGTTACATGATCATACAGTACTTGAAACATGGCAGCATCTGAGGGCAATTTGTTTTAACTCTACTGAATGTGCTAAAATATAAAGTTAATTGCAAAAAAGGATAATGTGCATATCTAAATATAAAGCCATAGACCTGTAGCTGCTTATAATCTCTCGTTTAATCATCCAGCATGATCTTGTCTTCTTTGCTGATTTTAATTTTATCCTCCTCCTGATATCGTTCTCCCAGCTGTCTGGAGATGAAGTTTTACCTCCTACACTAAGTAAATAATTCAGTATCTCTTCCATTTTTTCTTTCGCTATTTTGTTTATTGAGAAGGAATTCATTATTTTGTTCATGAATGGAATTTATCAACATATGCACATGATTATGTAGAAAGAAATTGTTTTGACCTACAAAAGCACTTACACAAAAATATATGTATATGTTATTATTTATTATTGATTGTTATTTAATGTAATTTCAGGAAAAAAAAGCTGGAACAAATTTATATTAATCACAAGGTTACATTCAGGTTACACAAATCGAGAAAAATTGGTATTTCCAATTCACTAGCTTGCACCTGGAGGGCACCCGCACAAACAGGCACACTTTTTACAGAAATGCCCCTGGGAATCCCACCCATGGATCAAACGCAAGATCTTATTTCTGTGAACTTGCCATTGTGCCACCGTGCCACCTGCACTTTGCATGTGTAAAATGACTAACTGCAGACCATCTGTTGTTTTGCAGTTTGCCAGCTGTGCTCTGCTCACTCCATCAAGTGAAATCATATGCTATGATACAAATTATTCATAGACAGAAATGAACGAGAGGCTCTAGGCTTGGTTTTACCCATGTGAACCCAAACGTTTTCAAACCATTTGTCTAATAAAATGGTCAGGAAGTGTACACAATGTCTCTACTTATTGTATATCCCCTACCCATATAATATCTAGGTAGCGGTGGTCTTGTTGTATTGCCAGACTGTGCAGCCATCCAGTCAAGGCTAATAGTGGTGGAACAACTGTGGAAGAGTTCACTTTACTTTATTTTAAATGGTTTGTTTACACCATATGAAAAATAATAACAGCAGAATCACCACGGGTTGATAAGAACAGCAGGTCAGTCATTTACTAGAGACGTCTATAGAAACATTAGTGCGCTATCATGGGCCAGCAGTGCTATATAAATATGTTAAGATCTTCACATAATATTGTATCAAATCTCAGAATATGACAACGTTATTGTGGTGATTTTTAATTGGTTGCTGGAGACAGATGGGCTGTTTTAAGTCTTTCAGAAACTGTAGCTCTCCTGGGATCATCATAAACAACTAACTACCTATAGGATTTAGACAGAAGGGTGTGAAAACACAACACAAATGATGAGTGGTACTTATTGGAGCAGATATGCTGTGATGGTGAGAAAGTTCAGAGGAGAATCGCCATACTTTTTACGACTGTGGTAATCAGGGAAAGTCACAGAACACTCACTATTTCGAAACTTGAGGCAGATGGGCTACAAAAGCACAAGAGCAAATGGGGCAACTACGTCTGTCAGCTATTAACAAGAATCCGAGATGACAATGGCACAGTCTTACCGAAACAATAGAGCTGAAAACGAGGAGAAAAAACATTGCAAGGAACTTTTGGCTGCCCATCTATCCATAGTACTGTTTACAATCTAACTGCACCTCCAAATTGCCTCAGTTTGCATATACATCATGTTGGTAACAGTTGCTTTACTTTATTGGTTTATTAACGTCACCTTCGACATTGATGTCCATATTGACGACAAAAACATGGTTATATTCATACAAAAGTTTTACTTCTTATATACTCAAGTCATATACATACACAAGTTAGTGACAATTTTAACATCTCAAATTCACCTAACATGCATGTCTTTGGAGTGTAGGGGGGAAACCGCAGCACCCGGAGTAAACCCTCGCAAACACAGGGAGAAACTCCACACTGAAATTCCCCGGTCACCCCATCCGGGATCGGACCCGGGTCCTCTTCTGTGAGGCCACAGCACTATCCACTGCACCACCATGCCACTGATGTTGCTGGAGGTGAAAAACTAATTCTTTTATACATCCTGTTAGTAGGTTGAATTTTTTATTTTATCAAATTTTATGTGTTACACACCACAAAAAATTCATAAATCTGTCATTTACTTTAACTTAATTTGCATTTTCCCAGAAAGGTTTAATTGAATAAATTGAAAAAACGCAAGTTATTTGTACTTGAAAATAATTACTTCTTCAGTAAAAACAGTTCTCATAATAATAATATTCAACACAAAACCAGCCACATGACCAAAATGAAAACAAAAAACACAGTCAATACAGTGGTTTATTCTGCAAAACATGCAAAAGATAAAAGTATAAAAATGTGTTTTTCTTAACTGCAATTATTTGTTCTGTACTTTAAGACTTTAGAGTTAAATATTTTACTATTCAAAGTTGGCTGTCACAGCTATAAAACATTCTGGAGTTGAAGACCAAAGCCTTTTTTCCTGGCAGCCACATTGGGAATGGACTTATAACAAACAAGTCCTGAAGCTGTTTGCTCCCTTGTGTCTGCTAGTAAGTGGATGGTAAGTGCTGTAGCAGGGACAGGCTGTTTTTCTAGGCCATTAACTCCCAGTGCAGCTGGAAATATTGATATACTGTATGTGGACAAATGTGAGGTTGACAGATTATTGCTGGTATTTGTTCTTACATCTAGGCTAATATCATAAATCAAAGCTTTGACAGGATGGATTTCTAAACAAGCACAAATAAAAAACATGTCTCAGAAACATATTTATCTATCCAGATAATATAAATCTTAAGGGCACTGGTGGCTCAGTGGTTAAAAGCTCTGGGTTATTGACCCACAACGTCCCACAGTTGGGTCCTCTAGCAAGGCCATAGCCCTACTTGCTCCAGGGGTGATGTACTGCAGCTGTCCCTTCTAAAAAAAACATTTCGCTGCATGCTGTACCATGTATGTTACCAATAAAAAAATGTAACATTTGAATTTGACGGGAAATTATTATAATTCAGAGTAACGGCACTGACAGCTTTACAACTTCTCATAAATCCCTTCTTTGAATTGTGTTTGAATTGCTTGTTGTTCAATACCAGGGTAAGGTGAACTGGGAAATTTCTGTGTAATGTTTGCATATTCTCCTCATGTTCGCACAGGATTTCTCAGGGTGCATCAGACAATCATGAAATATGGTTTGATGTCTGGAGCTGAAACTGTGGAATTGGAAAATACTCCCTAGTATTTAACAGAATATGATTTACATAATTATGCACAAACAGCCATATATTCAAAAAAGTCAGCTGGCTTCGACATGTCTACCAGTGAAACTGTGAACCTTTAGTGGCTTGCATTGTCATTAACAACATAGCTGTGATTAACAAAATTACAGTTTGTACTATAACAAGGTTAGGTATAATACTTAAGGCTTATTTTCTCCTTAACTGAAGACTTGTTTAAGGGTGTTCCTCAAAACCCATTAAAAGATTTCCAGAGTTAAAATAACACTTTAGTGTATTTAAAGAAATTTTTGGTCCTCAGCAATCACACATTTGATACCTGCTATTAGCCTCTCCTTTATTGCCTCACAAAGCTAGTAGACAAAAATAGGGGAAAATAAAGCAAGACAACCAAACTCATAGGAATAAAGGCTCAGACTTCTGGAATAATACAATAAAATATACTACAGCATACACTAAAATATAAAGCATATACTAAACATACATTTGCAACTTGACTAAGTGGAAAAGGCATGTAGTATAAAACTATAAAACACAATGTATTTGTATTAAGTACAATGCCAGTTGATAGCTTAAAAAATAGAGAGTGAGAGTGATCTCAATCTAGATAGTTGGACGAATTTCCTTACTTTGGTTGCTATGGACTTTTGTGCAACAGTTTATCGAACTTTAGGGAATTGCTTACGGTTCTGTCCAAGTTAAGAAGTGAATATTTTAAGAAACGTTTTTCTATATTCTTTTGTCCAACCAATGAATATTTTAAGAAACTCTAACTCAAGATGTTAAAAATTTTTACTTATGGTGTTTTGTGCAACTGGAGTGTACTTTTGTATTTGGGATTAACATTTGAAGGTGAATTGTGGAAAGGAACTAATCTCAAGCATGTCTCCATAATATTGATACATTTCACACAAAATTGAACAGTCCAAAAAAACAGTCCGAGGGGCGGCAGTAGATAGTGCTGTCGTCTTACAGCAAGAAATTTCTGTGTGGAGTTTGCATGTTCTCCCCGTGTTCGTGCAGGTTGTCTCCGGGTACTCCGGTTTCCTCCCGCATTCCAAAGACTTCGCTTTATTTGTTTAATTTTGTACATACTGTATTTTAGTATATTGTATATATTTAGTTTATTTTTGCATTTTTGTGCCATTAAAATTGTTGCATTTTTTATACATTGTTTTATACATGATTACTGGGACTCCTGTATGCCTTTATCCCCCAAAATGGATCCCAGCTTTCTACAGTGCTATGACTGTCTGTGATCATCTATTACTGCCCCTGGGTGATTCTTTGACTAAACCAACATTTGATGCTTTTCATTGTGCCATATTATTTCCACTTTTAGTAAAGGATTTATTGTTCTCCACTAAATGTTTAAACAAATCTTGACCTAATTTGAAATAAAAGTCCACTTCAATACCAGGTTATAAAACTGCAAAAAGCATTGAAAGTTTTACAAACTTATGAATAAATGTTCAGATCAAATATAGATTTTCTTAAAAATATATATGAATCTTTTATGTATATATAAAATATATTAAAAACTTTTATGTACTACTATTTTTTTTTTCTTCGTCAGATTTTTTTACGTTTTTAATAGGTATATTTCTTTCATTGATACAGTACGTATCTAAGAGACATGTATCATTTCAATATCTACAGTAATATTATGCTCTGTCTAAAAATGTAATATTTAGCCTGAGAGTGCATAATATTATACTCAATAATAGTATGGCTGTCATTTAATCATAGACAGCCATACTGATATTCACTAATACAGCACAATCCCATTTATTAGTTAACCCTAAGAAGTGACAAGAGATTTGTTTGTTTATGATATCATTCTTTTAGCTCTGCCCACTCAAAACTTGGACTCAACTGTCCAAGTTTTGTTACAATTTTAACATATTTGGTGTTCATTAATTTGGTGTTAGTTGTTTCATGTTGTTTCATGTTAGTTAACAGAACACAGATGAATGTACGATATATTTAGTTAAAGTCAATCTAACTTTCATATAATATAATATAAAATATTCAGTTCACCATGTAATATATAATATAAACAGAAAGCCTTAGGGCGAGACTTTGACAGATGTTCAAACGTATTGGACAGTATAAAGGATTTGCATAGCTAATATAGACTATAATACAGCTTATAGTCTGCTAATAAGACAGCAAGCCGTCAGGACCACTTTAATGGGTTGCCTAAAATTATTTTTCTAAATATGTTTAAATGTCATGTATGTAAGCTAATGATGTTCTTTAATAGGAATATAATTGTTTAGAGCAGCTTGGAAATGTTGCACTTTCCTATATTCAGATAACTGATTCCATGCCATGGATAAGGGAATCATGGCCCCATGTGCTGAAATTTGCAATCCCTAACTAAGCCTCTCTACCTTAAATATCGGATATGCCAGCTGTCTTCAAAGGCTTCTGAACTGAGGGTTGTGTATCATATACGGATGTGACTACTACTCTCAGTCATATCATTGTCACCTCAGTAGTACTATGACCCGAAGTAACATGCAACAACTCTAGCAAAACAGAGGTGAAAGCAAGGAACAGGGTATAAAGCACAACATTGGTATGAGAGTATATAAATCATTGACGTTTACTCTCAATCTAGTGATTTGTCCAAGTCCCAGAATAACTGCCCATGTCTTCCTGCTGCAAGATGAAACCTGATCAAAGGAAGATCTCAAGTGAACAGTTGTTTCAGGAATTATAATGCATTTGCCTCTGCTTCCAAAGGGGATAAGAACATGGCATGCCTGGCAGCACAGTAAAACTGGGCCTTGCATCATGTAGCACTTATGTACTCCATCACACACACCCAAGCCACACATAGCCACTAACTTTGCCAGTCTCTGCTTATAATCCCGATTCCTCTCCCAGTACAGCCTGATCCCTCAAACCACTTATGTTGCAATACTCCAAATGAAGACTGAGAGCATTAGGAGGATTTTACTCAGGGGAAGGATCTGTGCGCATCACATTCCAACACCTTTTGGATGGGCCTCACTCTTTTCATTTACATGATAAGCACTAGATTCCTTAGTCATTATCCACCGCTTGTAACAGGCTCACCTATTCATAGCTCAGAGCTGTTTCCCAACATCAGGTTGCTTTATACGAGAGGACAATTTTTGTGGTTTGCTTTGGTGCTGAGTTATGAGGCAAACCTATGAAGTACAAACATCAATATTTCACCAAGCTCAGCTATTCGAAACCTGAAATCTTTGCATTATGTTGCTAATTGTCAAATGCAAATACATCATTAACTAGTGCAGCATGTCCCTGAACTTATTGGATGCTTGTATTAATCTCTTTCATATGACATCACAGGTTCATTTTTTCTTTCCAGCCCTTTGTGTAAAGGGAATAGACTCACTGACTGTCCATGTGCTTTGAAATGGATTACACTACATACGTCTTTTGGTTGGCACAACCTCAAGAATCCTCAGAATGGAGGCTTAATACCCCCCTTGGCTGACAGCTGCAGGGATAAACCACCCTTGCTCACTGTCATTGACGCCCCTGTGTTGGGCCATTCCCTGTAAAAGTGGCATCAGATTTAGGAGAGGAGGGTAACGAGATCAAGATAAACATTCTGAGGTCTTGTCAGGTGTGTCTGTTTTTTCAAATGTATAATGAAATATGAGCCCACGACTTCTTGTTAAGTCAATTAATAATAAATCAAGAACAGATTATAACCAGCTATAGTAAAATCATTTAAGTGGAAATTAACGTTAGTAGTACATGAGAGATACGACTTTGCCTTTTAACTCTCACTCTGCTAAATAAATACAACATACATGAATATACGCTTTATATTATTTAAATATTAGTAAAATAATAATAAATCAGTACAATATTAATAGTTAATGTGAAGTGCCACATTATTCTTTGAAGACAAAACAAAATGGTGCCAGTGAATAATTAGAATGAGTATTCTAGGTGAAAAACCGTCAGTGACAACATTCACAGAGCAGAATTCCTTTTCTTAAAAGGCGATATTTGCAGATGAAGCAGGATTTGATGTGAGACAATACTTATTAAAGAGTAGCACCCTGCCACCTCCGCTGAGGTATCGCTAAATTATCACTTGTTCCCTCGCTTTCCCCTCCTCTCAACCCCCCACCTGACTCCCCAAAGTCCCTTCTGGCCTGCAGCTGACCCCCAGAAGCTCACACAACTGTCTCCAGGGGCTTGTTGTATTTGTGGGGAGCAACAAGGCTGTGTATGACTAACTCTGAGTATATTTATGCATGTGCATGTGTTTGCATATGTGTTAGGACAAGGAGAATCCTGGCAACTGCGTAAAAGCATAGACACTGATGACAAATGGAGAGTGAGAAAGTTGCTGAAATGATGAATAAAAATATTTAGAGTAGCTAAATATACGTATCATAAAAATATTTTCTACAAACTATTTTGTTGAAGAAGGGAATCACTTCCAGCACATCACTACATAAACTGCAACTGTTCTGAAGGGGAAATGTAAAACAATGTTCAAAAAGAAGGCAGTTTACAACAAAAGTCTTAAATGGTTCATGGGATCTGCTTTGGTATAATGCCTAAAATTTAAAAAAGACTGCTGTCATAAATCTAAATAAACATGTAGACCTTTGAGGAAGAATATAGCAAATTTCTTTGTAAAGGTTTTTGGCAATAATTAGTGGAGCTTCTACCTTTATTTATTGTTTTTACTGAAGACTAATTCAAGGACTCCATGTCTATAAGCTTAGAATGTCTATATTAATATTATTGTGAATTACTTAAAACATGAATTATTTAAAATTTAAAATTTCATGACAGGAACAAGGTTATATAAATCACAAGGTTATATTCATACACAAAGGTATTGTATTGTATTACACGATTCTGGGGAAATTCGGCATCTTAAATTCACCTAGCATACAGGTTTTGGACTGCTCAAGACAGAGAAAACCCACACGCACATATCTCCACACATAATTGATCCAGACCTCCCCATACAGTGATCTAACCCAGGACATACTTGCGTCACAGTGCAGCCAAGAATGTCTATAAAAGCTAGCAAAATGAATTGGTCAGTTTAAGGACTAGTATATTTTATATGTAGTAAAAGTGTATAGTTTTTTAAGTCTTTTTGTTTCTGAACATAGAGAACAAAGTTCACATTCCAACTAAAGAGAACAATAAACAAGGAAAATAAGCACTGAATGGACTGAAAAAAAACTACACACAGAAAAACAATATATTTAACTGGTGTCAAAATGTGCTCCAACTAGAGTGACATACTCCTTTAAAGTCAAAAATGGTCAGTTTAAAATAATTAACAGTGCATAATAACAAGGCTGCAGAAATTGAAAAAATTATACTTTATTTTATAACTAAAATACCATTATCCAAATATCAATGAAATATAGCTGGCTTCTGCTCTTCTTGACTGACAGAATAAATATTTCACAAATCTTGTTAATAATCTCACAACTTGCACTGGAGCGCTAGCCCAGAGAGCAAAAGTCCTGAGTACAAGATGCCTCCGTATTGATTTTTTACCCCTTGCTTTCTTCAACCTTGAGTTTAACCATATTAATAATTGACAAGGCAGCATCCAGTCTGACTCACTGGATTCCACTAAATGTATGCTCTCATGGGTTTGTTTTGTGATTAATGTCAATGTGATCAATATGGCAGTGCACATTTTGCAGTGACCTAAAAAAATATACATTCAGTACTTTAGTGCCAGTTTTAATAATGGGGAAAAAAGGCTTTACAAAAAATGCACATTTCTATGCAATCCAGCAGAACATTATTTGCTTGTTCCTGCAGTTTAAGTCTGTGATTACAGTTTAAACTGCTTAAGTATCAGACATGCAGACTGTATTATTATAATCACCTGTACACAAAATAAATATATTAATAAATGACCAATCATACAATAAATGTATACTTCAAATGTATACAATACACTACAGTAGACCTATATACACCTTCATGGGTAGGCTATCGAACATATTGTGCGTCTTTTTTGCATCGAGCATGAATTTTATACACTTTTGAATATAAATTAACAGTTTTTGAGTGAAATAAAAAAAAGAATAGCTTAAACATTTATCTGAATAATTG
The DNA here is from genome assembly GCA_028565295.1 of Aspidoras spilotus. Lineage (NCBI taxonomy): Eukaryota > Metazoa > Chordata > Actinopteri > Siluriformes > Callichthyidae > Aspidoras > Aspidoras spilotus. Next base: position 2,689,427 of record JAOUQV010000026.1, on the reverse strand, counting down.
ATATTGATGATCTAATGGAAGGTCATATCGTACAATAATTAACACTAATTAAATAAAAAAAACTTTAGCTGTGCTGTTAAATATTTTCACATTGTGTTAATTCCACAGTTGCATTGTGTTTTCTAAGAAAGCATTAAGTAAAAATATAACAGATGAGATGAATATTTCACGAATATGTATTTTTTTTACTCGGCATATTTTATACCACGACAATAAGCTTGGAGAAAGACAAAGACTTCGAAGCACTTGGATATATGTGTATAGAGCTGTCAGAAACATCGTTATCTATATATTCCCCCTTTTTTCGCTCTAAGACTGAAAGGAAACATGTCTGCAGTAAGAGAACAGTGTGCGTTGACTCATTAGAAACGTGTACTGCGGTTGAACATCAGTATGAGGACACTCACTTCACTACAGGTAACTCCGGCGGCTCAGGCGCGCGCTGGCTCTTACATTCCGCGGCGTCGGAAGAAGCTATCCATAAATCCCACAAAACACACACTCACACGCGCGCGCGCGACTGAAAAACTACCACACTCGGCGTGTTTCTGTCCATCAGACGCAGGCTGGTCGTTGCTTAAGTGCGAGTTGCTAAAGTTTCATGTGACCTATATCCGCGCGATATTGTCTACTACACTGTGCTCAAAAACTCTGTCAGAATTCCATCCACAAAAATCCTTCCGATAATCCCAAGTGGAAAAAAGTGTGTATGAAGAGGAAAAGAGGTGGCAGGTGCTCGTTGTGTGTGTGTTGGGCTGTCCTGCTACCTCTGTGTTAAAATCCACCCAGCCGTGTTAAGCAGTTAACCACATCCATGCCAGAGAGAGGGGGGGAGTCAGGAGTGTTGTCTCACCGTATTCTGTATCTCATTTTTACTCAAGACCCCTAAATTTCCACCACATGGTTTATGACTCCTGAGAAATAATTCATTCATTCATTCATTCATTCATTCATTCATCTTAATTGTAAGCTATGCATACTGTATCCATGGTCATGATGGACCCAATAGATTTTTGGATACACTTTATGTGTGGAAGGCGTACGTTGTAGATGGGAGTAAAATCCCTTGCAGGGCTCCATGCATGTAACTTCCCCCAAAATGAGGATTCAGAAAATTCCACAAGTGACCAAGGACCTTGTTCTTCTTCTTTATCTTTCGGCTTTTCCCTGTCACCAGGGGTCGCCACAATGAGTCCCTGGCATTACGATCTGGCAATGTTTTACGCCTTATGCCCTTCCTGATGCAACCCTTATCCCTTCGGGCTTAGGACAGGATAATTTAGATTCTCCAATTAACCTATCATGCTTGTCTAAGGAATGCGGGAGGAAACCTTGTACCAATTTGTACCAGTTTTCCCCATGAGTTGGCTGAGACGTAAAATTGGAAATATGCAGTTTTTTTACTGCAGCCTTCAGGACTATACTTGGGCCCCAAGTATACAGTGAACATTACAGTATTATAAAAATAGAGGTTCTTATTAGACCCTAATTTCAGGATGCCAATACCTGACTATGGCTGCAGGGTACCCCCCGGCTTGCTAGTTAGATGGTTCTAATTGTTTTTGGTGTGCATATTTGCATGCCCCCATGTCTGTAGGCTTTCTCAGGTTCTGTGGTTTTACTGCACCATGGATTTATAGCCATGCAAACACCATAAAACCTGTGACCCATATATGTAGTATTTTTCAGTTTCTGATTGCTTCAAGGATTTTTCTTTTGTATTCTGTTGCTTTCCCTTAGTTAGTAAAAGGTATGTTCAGTTGGATCCAGATAATTGCGACACTCAAGAAAACTTGTTGGGCTTTATCAATCTTATTCGAGTCACATGTGGCTTGTTGACTGACTCACAGTTTAGACTGAAAACTCATCAGATTTCTTCTTCACAAAAAGATGAACAAAGTCTAAATAAATAACTAAAGTATAACATTTAATCAAGAAACCATTTACAGGCAACAATCTGAAACACTTGGCTTCACAGCATGTAATGGCATCAAGTTTTTTAGAATATCAAACTATATGTGTAAAAAATAAAGTATCAAACTGACGGACTTCAGCAAAATCTTTGCTTTCATGCTATTTTTATTTAAATAAATGGCTTTTCTCCCACCAACTGATACTTTTAATTGAAAGCATAAGGTGAAACTTTTATCATTTTCATCACAGAGCTCCATAGTGATATAGCAATTTTACACATAGGTTATGCAATAAAAGTGTAGCATGTTGTAAAAACTGTTTTCTTTTTTGGCCTTCACATGACCCCGGCTTTATTGGGCCTGAAACTGAAAATTTCTGGGACTTGTTAAAAGCATTCAATCTGATTATTGTGTTGCCTTGAGCCAGATGCTATTAGGCTAAGATAGCATAGACTATGCTAATTTTGATCATATCTACATCTGTGTCTGTCCTTTTTGCACTACAAAACATTATCTCTTGCTCTATGATGCTTTATGAATGTCACAACTATTAGACACACTAAGTTTGGGTGGCATATGGGTCGAATGATTGAATAATGCACATCAATGAAATGCAAATTGTATGTTCATCTGTAAAGTTGTAAATTTATGACAACACCTACTGGCAGTTCACTTATAATGTTCACATTGTTTTTTTTGAAAGCACAAATCATACCTCAGTTTTGATATATTTTGTTGAGTATTAATTACAATACATGAATCAGGCTGGACGGAACACTGGCACAGTGGGTATGCTTCCGCCTTACAGCAAAAATATCCTAGGTTTAAATACTGGATGGGGCATCTTAGGTCCTTTCTCTTAATGTCTGTTTCATCTGGAATCGTTCCACAATCCAAAGACGTTCTATGCTAACTTAAGCGTGTAAAGAAAAT
>JAOUQV010000026.1:2639403-2652299 GCA_028565295.1 Aspidoras spilotus | reverse complement strand
TCACACATCACTCCTGACACTTTTCTCCATCCTGCCTGTACTCTCTTCTTCACCTCTTTTCCACACTTCCCATCTGCGTGGACGGTTGATCCTAAGTATCTGAATTTCTGCACCTTTAGCCTGACAGTTCTACCTGCCTCCCTCTCATTCACACACATGTATTCTGTCTTACAAATGTTGACTATTATTCCCCTCCTTTGCAGGGCATACCTCCACTTCTCCAAGTTCTCTTATAGCTGTTCCCTGCTCTCACTACAGATAACAATGTCATCTGCAAATAAGGTTTAATTATTACCCCAAATTGCAAAATCATTGTTTGAGCAGTTAAACACTAGCACCACCTGTGGACAAAAATTTCCCAAAACATGGCACGCATTAGCAATAAGGGGACAGTTATGTGTGTTGTAAAAAAATATATATATTTTTTATATTAAAAACATCGGCTAGTTAGGAATTATTCATTCATTCATTTGCTATACCCGCTTAATCCTAGTTTTAGAGACACCAATTAAGCTATAATATAAAATGTTTTTGTAATGTGGGAGGAAACCGGAGTACCCAAATAAAACCTGCGTGAACACACAGAGAACATGCAAACTCCATACCGAAATTTGGGGATCTACTAGCTGTTAGGCCACAGCTCTATCCACTGCACCACTGTGCCGCCCTTAGCTAGTTAGATTTGGTTTGTAAATTATTTTCTATATTCCATAAATCACACAACAGCGAGATGAGCTAGTGACTCCTATAAGACAACCTGCCATAAATAGTTAATAATTACAGTATATAAAATAGTTTTAGGATAAAAACTGGAAGTTACACAACATGGTGGTGGAGGCACTAGCACAAAACTTGTATTCTGTAGCTGACATCAGTTTAAAACCAAGTGCTTTTTGTTGCTTGGTGCATGCTCAATAATCCATGTTAATAATTCCCAGAAAGTACGTTCAACCAGATGGTTTATTGTGCAGAAATGTTTAGTCTGAGATGAAGACTATAATATTGCCATACAAGTACTGTTCAATGAAATAGAAAAATGTGAAGAAAATTAGAAGAAAATGATGTTTATTTGGTGTCAGGGGTGCACTCTGCATTCTAGTTAATCCCAGAGGGCAATCCTTATAATACAAATTTGGGCCCCTTTGCCTACTTAAAAGGAGATAGTAATGCTACAGCATACCTAGACTCCCTACACAATTGGGTGATTCCCACCTTGTGGTAACAGATGTGATGGTCAGCTGTCAACAAGTGCAGTTTCCATAGGTCAGTAGTGTCAGATAGATACATTTTTTCTGTAAAGTAAAGCCGGAAAGATCACAATTCCGGTACGTTCCGTGTATCAACGTAAAGCGCTGGATAGTGCCGAACATTCCCGATTTGCATTCGTTCTTTTCCGATAAATGACGAAAGACAGCCGAACTGAGGCCGAGTGTCGTTTTCTTAAGTACCGTACAGCCAAGAACCTTTCATTTGTGTCCATTGTATAACCTCTGTACAATTTGTGAACCACGGAACATTTTCTTAAAACCATACGACAATAATATGCTGGCATTTTGTGTGTATTTTAACAGGGAGCCTGTTTGCGCCGTGTAGCCTCCACATCCACACGGAGGAGGAGGAGGAGGAGGATGCGTGCAGCTGGGCGAAAGGACAACGTTCGCAGCGCTGGAGACGCGGAGATGCTTAACTCACCACATTGATTAAATCCGTTTTAAGACGAGCTTTGTGAATGTCGCCGTGTCGTAGGAAAACGGCTTCAGTTCCGGTTAACATTTCGGAAAGAGAATGAAGACTGTGAGGAAGCATCATCTTGAGCTGGAATGCTGTTAGCGAGCGACAAGGCGTTATGAACACAGTGCTGCGTACCTCAACATGACACTGCTGCGTTTTCACAGGATTTCACATTAGGCTACTATAAAAGCGAAATATAACAGGCTGGCACTGTCCATGTTGTTGCTTAATTCTACCACAGTTCTATGGGAATATACGGTTGAGGCTTAGGTCTAGCGTTTATGGAAAACCCGAAGACATGACATGCACACGAAAAAAAAGGAAACGAATTTTTTTGCTTTTTAAATCCCGTGTTTACATAAGCTAACGAGCCGCGGGCTAAACAACCGGACTAGCTGTTCGACACGACAGGTTTCACGTTATTTTCCCAGACGTAACCAGTTCTTTATTAATTCGTTTGCCCATCAATCTTATATATTTTTGGTATACGTTACCTGTTTACGAGTTGGCGTTCGATATTGGATGGCATATTTGGATTCATGTTTGCTTATCGGAGCGACGTGTGCCATTTGGAAAGATCTTTTTCTCGCATGTTTGGTGAGTTTTTGTTTCCTGACAACCGCAACAAGCTCCTGTTCAGGCCTGCTGTCAAAGCCAAAGCCATTGTGCTGAGGACAAACTGGAGATTTACAGGTAGAAGCTCCATCTCGGCCTCACATGCAACATTGTTCTCTGCACACTGACAAATAACAAAGCTAGGATAATTACAATAACCTTTAACTTGTACAATGTTTTATTAATAGTGGTGAGATAAAACGTCTTAACCCTTCAAGGATACTATCATCTCTTGTCGCATAGCCTGTGGTATTCTTTTGACTGTAAATAAACTAAAGCTAATTGCTATTTTAGGCTTTTAATCATAGGGATGTAACGGTAAAGGAGACTCGTGGAGCTACAATAAACAGTATACCCGTAATCCACGACTGGCTATACACGCGAATACAGGTCGTTTGCACTTTTGCGTAGGCATCTGGGCGCATTAGCACTGCCTGCTTTTCTCTAATGGCCAGTTCTCAAGCATCAGCCGCAGGTTGGAGGAACTAGAAACTCGACAAAATGTTTTAATAGCGCATCGAGCGCATTTCTCATACAAAACCCCAGCACACAGTAATATACAGGACATATAATATTATACATATACATATTTTTTTCACCATTTCTAGCACAGAGGGTGTAATTGTGTCTGATTTTGGTGGTGAATTCCGTACCGCCCGCTTCTCCTATAGTCATAATCTCTCTCTCTCAATCTCTCTCTCTCCATCTCTCTCGCTGTTGCTATCCAGCCTTTAAGTATAGCGCGGCCCTCTCTTATACCCGGTGTTACTACCAGCGCAAGCGTCTGTCTCGTGTGCATTTATATTCGCCAATAGTTTGGCTTCGATTTATTATCAGAATTAGCATTGGCACTATGTTTCCTCACTTTACTATTACTGTTTGATTAAGTGACGTTACCAGTAATTGCATTTATTTATTTATACACTCAATTAAATCTTATAGTTCTCAATAAAAAACATTGCATCTTGCATCCCTTCTGGTGATAGAAAAGACAACTATATTTCTAATATTTTCATTTAGATTTTCTTTTCACAATATCTATAATAGTTTATAGATATAATAGTTTATATACATATTACCCCTGATGGCAGTGAAAAACCGAAAGATGAATAATATATATATATATATATATATATAATATTTATTAACTAACCATTTAATTTATTAAAAAAAATCTACATAACCATTTTACAGAATTCTCTGCTTGTTAAAGGAGGTGTCTCCTATATTAGTCTTCTATATTAACAGATGGGCATCAAATTTTACCAGCATACTTTCCTAAAGTCTGCAATTCTGGAGTTATACAGTATTTGCAATATTTTCTCAATTCTACAATGAGCAATAGCATAAGCTTGCATCAATCCCTATGCTGTTTTCATTTGCATATTTTCATCTTGCATTCTTAGTGAAAATGTGACTGTTCATCATCCATCTATTTGAGAGAAATATTGTTTTTTTAACATGGTTAATAATTTCAGATAATGCTAAATGACTAATTTGCCACTACGCAGAAACAAAACATTCACACGTTTTCCAATTTGGTAGCTGATTGCCTGTGATGAGCAATCCCTTCCACCTCGCCTCAGCACATACAAATTCGAAAGCATTAGGTTGTACAAAGACACACCAGACACAAGCACACGCTGCATGAGGCAGAAGGGGCCTGTAGCTTAGCAACAAGCTGCTGTAATTGCTGTATGAGAAATACTGTATATTAGTATGATTGCTATAAAACAATAGGTTGTTCTTTGTCCTTTTACATTCAGACGCTGTTATAATCACATAAAATTCTTTAATAGTATATAATAATATGGTAGACATTGACATAACTGTGTCTTCACAAATGGATAACAGTAAGTATGCAGGCCAGTATTCTTCGTGTAATCAATCAAAAATCTCTATATATGTGTATTAGACATTTTGTCCAGTTTCCCAGTTAGATTTTATCATCTACATACAACTTCATTGTTTCTCAACGTCAGTGTAGATCAGTTTCCTCTAACCTCGTTCTCCCCACCCCTCTGCCTCTCTCTTTGCAGATGCTGACATGCAATACACAAAATATGATGCTAGGTGTTGTAGCATAGCAACAAGTGAGGTAATCACTGTGACAAACTAGTTGCTGGCATGCCATGTTACATGTGGTGGGAACAGCTGATCAGCTGCATGCAGTGAGCAAGGCAGATGATGTTCCTCAGCATGCTACAGCAGCTGCTTACTGGAGCCCTGCTTCTCCCTTTTAGCAGACTACTGATTGATTGATCATTACAGCTGACATGTACAAATGTGTAGACCCACTAGGATTTTGAGACATGTCAAATTCTGCACTTAAGCTGTTTCGGATATACCCATAAACAGTTTACAAAAGGGTTTTTATGTTCAAATACTGTTTCTGTATATGTTAAGTTTACCTTTTCAAATGCACTTTGCTTTGTGTCTGACAGATTCTTTTGTTATCCTTTTCTTCCTCCTTTTTTTGTTTGGTAATTTTTGCAAGGCATTAAATAAACAATAAAACATATTAAGTGTACTTAGAGATTAAATTAAAACAAACCACATGCCGGCAGGAGTATTTTGAGTTTAATCATATACAGACACATTAAACACTGTTAAATGATAGATTAAAAAAAAGATTTACACTCTTTTGTGTTTTAAAACAAGTCTATACAAGAGGAATATTGTTTATTTATGTGTTGCATTAGATGCCAAAAAGATCTTTAGATTAGTAACAGTGCTTTTTAATCACCATCATGTACAAGTTTAAATGTATCTTACCTATCACTAGTATGAACACACCAATTGGTGGCTATATCACAGTAGGCTTTCATAATATAAGGTTTTGATCTCCACTGTAAAGCAGAGGGCAACATTTATGGGCTATGGGTAAATAAAACGACTTGAGTGAATTTGCCCACAGACGGATATTTGGAGCCCATAGGTGAAAAGTTCCCATATGGGATGCTCCCACAACCTATGCATCACTGATGTACCAAGTTAGCACCAAATATTCATTATCAACACATGGTTGATTTAAATAAATCTAGAGAGGTGAACTGGAGAACTTGCTTCAGCGGGCATAGGTGGACTTGATTATGGATTATGGAGTGTTCCCTGATGTCTCTTTGTAATTAATAAAAAGGGTGGACCAACTTGTTATTAGACAGGTTTTCCAAATACAGTGATTGTTCATTCATTCATTATATTTCACCTAATCCACATGGTGTCATGGGCCAGCTGGTGTCCATCCAGCGCAAGGGCAGGCACAACCCTAGACAGGACATCACTCTAACATAGGGCACATCCACACACACTAATGGTCACCTTAGAGTCACCAATACTTCTTGCATGCATGTCTTTGTAGTGCAGGATTAAACTGGATGGGGAAAACATGCAAACTCCACACCGAAATTTTCTAGGTTTAACCCAGGGATCGAACTTGGGTCCTTCTTGCTGTGAGGTGACAGCACTACTCACCGTGTTGCCAGTGATCATTCTATGTAGTATGATAATGTTAGAGAAAATCTTTAATAGGCATTACCTGATATAAACAGTTGAGGGTACTACAGTACGAATATGGCAGTCAAGTAAAGCTGGTATAAAGGTGCATCAAAAAAATTTGAGCATCATAAATTTAAATTATAACTAAATTAGTAAAGGATAAACTGTCATATCTTTTATATTCATTACATTTAAATGGACCTCTTTGTTTAAAGTTTGATCATAAATCTTAAATGCAGTATCTCAATTTATTAGAACATTATATGTTTTAGTATATTACTATTCGTATAATTACCGTATAAATACTGCGTTAGTTGTGCATCTTTAACACCCACCACATGAGGAATACATGGCAGAGAGACTATATATGAGCATATTCATGTAAAGTTGACTGGAAGGGGAGAATTTGAGAAAAATATACATGAGCAACAGGGATAACTGCAGCCTTGAGATGATTAACAAGAACACTTGCTTGAGAGAGCTTCTCATGGAGTGGACTAAGGCTGGTGTCAGTGCATCTAAACAGCCTTCTCCAGGAAATGGGCTACAACTGCCACATTCCTAATATCAAGCCACTCTTGAACCAGAGACAATGTCAGAAGCATGTTACTATACAAAGTATAGTAAAGGAGAAAAATGACTGAGCTCTCAAAGTCTGGAGGAAGAGTTGACAGGCACAGAATGTGTTCAACGTCCAGTGAACAATCTGTAATGGTTTAGGATGCTATGTCATGTGCTGATGTTGGCCCACTGTCTATCAAGTCAACACAGTTGTTTACCAGAGGATTTTAGAGAATCTCATCCAATCATCTGCTGACAAGATTTATGAAAATGCTGATTTGATTTTACATCCGAATTTTTGGCTTTTGCCCACTGTGCAAAAAAACTATTACCACGATATTTCTTGGCTTGATTGACCAGGAAACATTTCAGAGCTGGACCACTAGAGAAAATATATTGTCAAGAAAAAGATAAAAAACATATGACCCAGCAACCCGGGCTTCAGTACAGTCTCAGCAGTGGCACAAGCAGGATGCCCTACATGCGTGTGTCACACTGATGCTCTATTGCATGCCAAAGTCTCTCCAGCCAGGAACTAGAAAACATTTCTGTAATGTACATTCTTTTCTCATCGATTGTATGAAATAGTATAATAACTTGTGAGACTGCGTTTCTAAGCTTTTACCAAACTGGTCCATATTGAGCTCTATTGAAGTTTCGAAAAGGCTGTATATATTTTGCTTTATATGTAATAATGTTAAATTCATTAAACTTTACATTTTGGTCTTTAATGGAATAATACTGACCATCATGCTAATAATCTGTCCTGTCTTTAAACAGTATCAGGCTTTTAACCATAAGTAAAAAATGCATTTGAACATACACAAAAAGTGTCCATTAGATAATTAAGTTTTTAAATTATCTTCCAAGTGGGTTTTCTATTAGACTGCGCCATCATATTATTCATTGTGAACAATAACAATTATTTTACTTTGCTCATAGGTGTTGTGAAGGGGCATGAGGGGAGACATTTTTGAAAGGAAGCTCCAAAGGGACGCATGCAAAATGACGCAATGCAGAACCAGCTTCTCCTGTTCCATGTGAGACAACAAACGGAGGCAACCACGTGGACTAAAGACATCTCAACCGGAGGAGGTGGAGGAGGAGAAGGTGGTGGTGGAGGAGGTGAAAGTAAAGGAGGTGTTGGTTACCCTCAGAGGACGGAGTTCTATAACCAGAGGAACGAGAGGTATGGCCAACGGAAACGAGAGTAGTGATGGGTCTCACAACCCCCTGGCAGCAGTTGTGGCTTCTACAGGTGACACAGTGAATGGAGGGGCTTCAGCTGTATCTACCTACATCAAGCTTGTCCTGTTAGGGCTGATCATATGTATCAGTTTAGTGGGCAACCTGGTCATATCTTTGTTGGTATTAAGGGACAGAACTCTACACAAGGCCCCATACTATTTCTTGTTGGATCTCTGCTTGGCTGACACCATTCGGTCAGCAGTCTGCTTCCCCTTTGTACTAGTGTCCATCAAGAATGGCTCAACCTGGACCTACAGTGTACTTAGCTGCAAGGTTGTGGCATTCATGGCCGTGTTATTCTGCTTCCATGCAGCCTTCATGCTGTTCTGCATTAGTGTTACACGGTACATGGCCATTGCCCACCATCGGTTCTACTCTAAGCGCATGACATTCTGGACGTGCATTGCTGTGGTGTGTATGGTCTGGACACTGTCAGTTGCTATGGCCTTTCCACCTGTATTTGACGTGGGCACCTACAAGTTTATCCGTGAAGAAGATCAGTGCATTTTTGAGCATCGTTATTTTAAGGCCAATGACACACTGGGATTCATGCTTATGCTGGCTGTTCTCATTCTAGCCACTCATGTGGTCTACATGAAGCTATTGCTCTTTGAGTACAAGCACCGCAAGATGAAGCCTGTCCAGATGGTACCTGCCATTAGCCAAAACTGGACCTTTCATGGGCCTGGAGCCACTGGCCAAGCAGCCGCCAATTGGATTGCAGGTTTCGGCCGAGGTCCAATGCCACCAACCCTTTTGGGTATCAGGCAAAACTTACACAACCAGAACCGGCGGCTGCTAGGCATGGAGGAGTTCAAGGCAGAGAAGCAGCTTGGAAGGATGTTTTACGTAATCACCCTGTTTTTTCTGGTGCTCTGGTCACCATATATTGTGGCCTGTTATTGGCGGGTTTTTGTGAAAGCATGTACCATCCCACACAGGTACCTCTCCACCACAGTGTGGATGAGTTTTGCCCAAGCAGGGGTGAACCCAATTATCTGCTTTATCCTTAACAAGGACCTCAAAAAGGGTCTGTTGGCCCGTTTGCCTCCCTGTTGTAGAACTAAACCTCAACTACCCCGTGAGCCTTATTGTGTCATGTAAAGAAAGGTTTTTATTTATTTATGTTATTCTTTGTAATTGAGTGGATAATAATTGGACAGTTCATATTGTTTTAAAGGTATTTAAAAATGGAGTTGTTAGGGAGGTCATGCTGAAAAACACTTCTAAATGTTATGTCTTCTTTACCTTGCTGTTATGAAATAGGGTTCAGGGCTAAAAAGTGAAGCACGTAATCAAATACAAATAAGTTTGAAAAACAGTGCTATTTATTACAGCCTTGATGATCTTGATGATCAAAAAGTGATTTAACAAACCGTGGTTTGTAAGAGGTGTAGTAATGAGGGTTGGAAATGTGACTGATATTTGAAAACAACATGTCATTAACATTACTTTACAAATTCAGAGAAAATGTACAAAATAGGCTTTAAAGTTTCATGTTGGCAGAGTAATATAATAGAGATTATAATGCAAATAATACAGTAATTAAAAGATGTGCATGTATTCTTAAATTTGAAAATGCCAAGTGCCAACAAAAACACGAGTGTTGACATGCACATTTGGCATGATGTTAGCATACAGAACAGAACTGTACTATACTTGAAAACAAGTTTTATCCAACAGTCTGTAACCACTCGCTCTCATCGTTCATGACTTACCACATTTGACTACTGAACATATTTGTGAATTACCTTAGACTGATGAAAGTTAATTAAATGTTGAAAATGAGTTCACATATGATGTGGTTGCTCAGTCCATTAGTCATATGCTGATATTAAACCAGAAACCTTAAAACTACAAAGTCTATCAACTACAACCCACCATTTGTGAAAGCATAAAAAATGTAATCGCTTTTGATGTTCCTTAAAAAAAAAATCCCCAGACTGGATGAAAGTATTGAAACCAATATGTTACTCAGTTTAAGTCGGTCTTCTCGGCTATAATCCACGATGATTAAGAGTACAGTAGTTGTGTAGTTGTATATGGCTACACAAATAAAAGTATTACAAGAAAATACTGAACACTTAACAAAATTGCATTATTATATGTAGTGATAGTCTATTATTATTATTATTAAAAAGAATATAACGAATGACACCCAGGAAAACCATGACTTTATAGTCAGGTTGTGGCTGTTGTACCTTCCACATGAGTGATGAGCAACAATATGAAACTCATTCTCCAATATAATTCATCAATGACGTATTTATTTTGTTGTTTTCCAATAAATAATACTAATCGAGTATATGTAATTGTTTAAGATAGGTAACTGTTAATGGAGATTCTCTGATCGATTGGCTTGATAATAGTCATGTTTTGCACACAACTTGAAGCATTGATCAGTCAAATTGTAATTATTATTGAAAGTGTAAACCACAGATTGTTATGATGGTACAGACAGAGACACAGTGATTGTATTATTTATCTGAGTAAAACAAAGAACAGAAAATGCACTTTTTAAAAGCTAGTCAGGTTCAACTGGGATTAATTAATTCCTTCCTTTCTTCTCGAATTCTCGTGATTAAACAAAACAAACCCACTCACTCGCTAAAATGAAGGTTAATTTATGTTATTTGCATCTATTGCCTTAGTCTGTTATGAAGGTTTAATATTACTGATGTAAGGATGATTTGACACCTCTATGATTTTAAAGACGTTCTGTGCAGGAGATGCAGGGTGGTGTAAGAAATGAATGCTGGGATAAAACAACACTGTGTCTTTTGCTGACTACTGGAGGACATTCTTCATTCTTCACATACAAGCTGAGGTCAAGAGGATTGCATCAAAAAGGGCACTAAACTAGCTGGAAACTACTTGCCAAATTGTGACACTAATGTGTACAGTTTTGCACAGTTCAAATGGAAAGACTTGAATTCCAAAACTTGATTTCCAATTGATTTTGCAAGATGAACTTCCTTCACACTTGTGGAATTCTTTACGACATTTTTGGGGGGTTCGGTTTGCTTATTTTTTTCTTATCTTTGAGGGTGGGAGGAAAGGATGCAGGTCAAGGTTGCAGATACTGTGTGTATTCACATGTTTAAAGGATCATGACAAAAAAAAAGAGCATTGGGGTTCGGGAGGGAGGGGGTATTGGTGGGAAAAAGGGTGTGATTTTCTTTTTTGTAATAAGCAAAAATGCCTGGTAGAACATTTTTAGTTGCTTCAGGCATTCTATCTTTTGTAAAATAACTGTGACCTCTGTGTGAGTTCCTGTGTATTATATGGACTATGGACTAATGTCAAACTGTGGGGAGGGAAAGGGATGTTACCATCTTTTTACCACGCATGTGTGAGAGATGTGTTTATGCCAAGTATGAGTGTGGTAGTGGACCTGGGAAAGGGTGGAGGGTTGGGGGGATATTAGGGTTGAAGCCACATCAAGCATCAGGAAGAATCAGGGAGAGGAGAACTTAATGAAAAATGTCACTCTGAGAGTTGATCTGAGAACTTTCCATTGTCAACTTTGTCTTACATGAATACATTTTATTATGGATTTAATAAGTAAGAAAACATTCATTGTTAAACATGTTCAAGCATGTTAAGACATTTCTAACACCAAAAAAAGGTATACTAGTGCTCAGGAATTTAAGCAACATTACTGTTATGAAAACATAATCAAAAGCAATCATATCTTCTTCATTTGAGGAGGCTTTAAAACGGTACAACTCACATAAACGGAGAAAATCCATAATTTCTCAACTCATTATTATTATCCGTCACTGAGACGGTAACTAAAGTTGACGGCTCAGTGACTTGTAACATCGCTCCATAAGTGTATTTGACATGCGTGAAAGGAATTGCTTAAAGGCAGATTTGTAATTAAGTACGAAAGAAGTTTAGTGGCTTCAAGTCTGTAAAGTGCACTATTCCCCATAACCGTTATCTCTAATTGTCTGCCAGTTTTATTGTTACACTGATGACAGAAATAATTGAAAGAATATTTGAAATGCAAATGAATAGAGGAATATTAGTCACAAACGAATATTTATAGGCTTTGAATGTGATTACATGAAATTGTCCCAGAGCAAAGTTTGTGCAAAGAGTTGAAACATATTCTGGGTCTAAATTAAAGTATTAATATTTAGTTTAAGTCTACGATTTACATTCGGTTTGTCTCTCTCAGGTGAGTCAGGCTTTTTAACCGATCATAATTCAAATGCACAACATAGTGATGCCATCCTGTTCGAGCTCAGACGTAAAAATATAATTTTTCCATAGTTACGTTATATAGGTTTAATATAATTTCAGTATGAAAACTGATATCTTGAAAGATGTCACTTGAAAGATGCCCTGAATATTATATAATATATAATATTAAATGTCATTAGTAAACATTAACTACTTGCCAAATTGTTTACAGCTTTGCACAGTTGAAATGGAAAGACTGAAATTCCCAATACTTGATATCCAAGTGGATTAAAGCTAACTTCTGTCACCCTTGCGAAATTCTTTGAGACATTTGTGTTTTTGTCTTGCTTTCTTTCTTCATATCTTTGAGTGTGGGAGGAAATGATGCAGGTAAAGTTGTTTTTTCTGCAAGTGTGTGTATTAGTCGCAGTAATTTGCAACACAAAAGGTAAAAAAATCGTTGCAGTTCATCTTTTCCTCTGAGGAAACCAGTCACGGTTCTAAGGTTCTGGATCCATACAGATTATTACACATATTTCAAGGCAGAATATGTAGAAATTTTTCGTGTCATCCTAGTAGGAATTTCAACAAAATATACGGGGCCTCTTTCAAGTGAACCTTGCTTTATTATATTTGTTTCACCATTCGTATTACTTTGTCACACACAGGTTCTTGTAAAAAGGTAATTTACTTTAAACAAAGAAACTGTATTTCAAAGGAATTTTAGAAGCTTGTGTAGCACAGGTGGAAAATGTAAATGAATTAATGAGGCATAGGAAGGAAAATGAGAGAATGCTGAGTCACTGATTGAAATATTTCTTTGATCAACACCAGAGTGACTTTTTCATTAGATTATGATAAATGAGAGGAAACCAGAGTGAGGGAAAATGAGTGAGAATGTCATGGTCGAGTTCACATATCTCGTTCTGTAAATTAAAGGGTTTTCCCCCTGACATGACAATAAAAGTTTACTTTTGTTGCCTTTTGGACTGTCAGTGTTGTAATGTTTGTTCCATCATAACAGTTTTCTATAACCGAAACGCAATATATAA
>JAOUQV010000026.1:2624505-2634662 GCA_028565295.1 Aspidoras spilotus | reverse complement strand
TCGCTCTATACTGTGCACAGCGTCTCTAATAAATATCAGCACATGCCACACCTTCAGATAAAATATAAACAAAACAGTGTATGCTGCATCACTGCATTCTTGTACCACAGACACAAACAAACTGATGTAAAACTATCAAACCTGTAAATCTCTGACTGATAGCAAGATACCAACCTCGTACAGTATGTGCTTATAAATGCAGCCAACAGAAGTTTTATCATAACCAGAGTTTTTGACTCACATGACTTTATATCACAGGATGATGCCATGTTGAGAAATTACATCATAGTTCTTTCTTCTTATATCAGCCTCTTATGATGCGATAATCATAACACACAAACAACATTTAAGCAGTAAGCACAGACAAAAAATGCCCACAAAACACTGGTAAAATAGAGGGTTTTTGTGTATTTTGTGTAATAAAATAGCAATCATAGAACTAAAAAAGAGAATGCAAAATATTAAGAGGAAAACACTTCAAAAACATGTAAAATTAATACTAACATGGCTGCATACATGTACACACTTTTTTAAATAACTGGAAATGCTGAATGACTGTCCCATTCTGAAAGTGCACTTTATTATATAGCAGTCTTGTTTTAAGCTTGAAACTATTGGTCCGAGAGCGTTTTCATGTAGAGCGCCTCGAATGATCTGCCTCATTCTCTTTAAATGTTCCAAATCTTTTAAAAAGTTACTGCAAACTCATTATTTAGACTTAACTTAATACAATTTAAGTAAAAGCAAAAAAGATTAAGAGTAGAAAGTTCAAGAAAAGCATACTATAAATTGCATAATTGTTCATTATTATTCAATTATTATTAATGTCGCCGCCTCACAGCAAGGAGATCCTGGGTTCGATTCCCAGGTTTCCTACTGTTGGAAAATAATTTTTAGTAGCATAAGAAGAAATGCTTGACACTGTGGGCTGGGTGTTTGTTATGTTAGACACACTTTATACTCAAGACATACTCTTGGGGCACTCAATCCGGCTTAAACAGGTTTGGAGCTCACATACGCTGTGTGCTATAAAACCTTTGTCTAACACCATGTCACTCATTTTCTCTTTAAAAGTACATCTCTAAGGTCCAAGAGAAATTGATACGAGATGTCTCGTGGGCCTCAAAGATTCTCCTTTTTTCCCTTAATAAATATTGTTGGTAGATTGCGAAAGTGTTCTGTGTGGTAAAAGATTCATCAGCCGACACTCACACAGTCCAAAAACATGCGGTAAGCTAATTGGAGTCTCTAAATTGCCCTTATCCCACAGAGCACATCTGTGCAGCCAACCTACAGCATACGACATGACATGACACACCAGCATGACCAATTAAAGGAAAACTGAGACGCTTAGCACCAACAAACGTTTGAATTCTGTACAATCTCTCATACTTCCTATACAGTATGTCAGCGTTTTGGGATAGGGTGATTAGAGTGAATTCCTTTTATGCAAAAAAGATTCTAGCATAACTAAATTATACTAAACTACATGGCATAATCTGTTATGGCCTAATAATACACAAACCAAATGGTATTATAATTCCATAATTATAAAAGTTTTGATTGGTGCATGTTTCACATCTTCGAAAGAACACCATACTTGCAGTAAACATGGTGGTGACAACATCATCCTTTAGGGCTGTTTTTTTCACTAGAGATTTTATTAAATGTAATCATAAATAGTTACATATACAGGTCAATCATAGTGAAACATTTAGATGTCTTTCTGGGCTTAAGCTTAAGATGAAACGGCCCTCCTCATCATTAGCTTTCTGAATTTTCTACACTAATGCTCTGATCGTCCTTAGCTTTGATGATCTTCCCATTTTGCTTTGATTGTTTTTTAAAATGTAATTATAATAATGTAATTATTTAGGATCCTATTAGATTAGTTAGGATCCTTATTTCTACTGTAGCATTAATATAGTAAAATAAAACAACTTTAAATCAATATTAACCATTTTTATGGCGTTATTTTAGTGCTAAAAGTCCAGGGCGCATTTTTTTTAACGAGAGCATGGTTCACGTTGCTCTCACGGATTTTTATGAGGCGCAGTTTAGGACATATATTAGTAATTCACTATTCACCACATTTACATCATACATACACCACTTTTCCATACACGCATACCAGTTTTACCTCGCACACATACCACTTTAGCTCGTACGCACGCTACATTTTGGCGAAATTTAAACTGTAGAAAGTCGGTTCACTTATGAGTCTGGTTCCTCTCAAGGTTTCTTCCGTACTTCCTCAAAGAGTTTTTCCTTGCCACTGTCGCTCCGGCTTGCTCACCTGGAATAAAATGTTTAGTTTTAAAATCACTTTATAAATAAAATTGAGCTGAATTAAATTGAATAGATCTACTTCAAATTTAGAGTACACTTGAGTGATATTTTAGAAAAGAGTGAAGTCAGAATAATGGATATAGTATAAAATTAGTGGTGCACTACCACAATACTTCTAAAACTGAAAATAGTGAAACATGAAAATATTGTTAATGTTATTTTCTTGTATTTCTCTTTAGGATTTAGCAGAAATGTACTACATTGACTACTGACTAGTATATAGTACCTGTTTGCTTACAGTCTGTTTTCTTTCCCCCACTTGAAGCAGACCTAGAATGTTTTCCTGCCGCATGGAACAACATACTCTTTGCACCGAGCAAAATCTAACCCAACAGCATACTGTGGGAAAAGGGCCGCATCTTCCCATCTTTGCACCAGACTCTGAGGTATCCTCAGTGTAATATTACGGTTTTAATGTCAGGGTTGGTGACTGACTGCGGTGTTAAAACTGTCACTATTAAAACCAAGCTGCTTCTGTTTAGGGCCTCTTTGACCTCGAGACTAAATGGCAAAAGGAAGAGCCGGATACAGGGAGTATATTTCCATCAGTCACTTGTCCTCTGCACAACCAAGACCTAGAAGAACTTGCTTGAGTAATTAACCCATGTGGGCCATCACAAAACCATGAGGCATTTACATCTCAGTCTTGAATTATGTTTTCATAACAAAGTGCAATATGAACATGACAGATTCAACTGAAACTTACCTCTTAGTAGTACAAATAATGTTGTTGTTTTTACTAAGTGGACAGTTACTAAAAAGAATGAGCAAGAAGACATTTGTTTGAAAAAATTGAGAATAAAATGACAGGTGGTAGTGCTCGTATTTGAAGGAAATATCTGTACTATGAACCTCTGAATAGCAATGTTATATCTCCCTACTCCAGCCTGCACTAATTCCAACTACTCTGAAGGACATTCTTTAAATAAGCAGAATTTACAAGTAAATAGCTTTGACAACATTGTGACCTTTCAGACTTTTGTAACAACTGGAAACCTCCACTTACCAGCTAGAAAAGAATAAGAAGGAAATTATATACAGTAGAGAAAGGGAACTAGTTATTAATGTAAAAAACACAGCCACTACCTATGGGATAATATTGAAATTAGCCTGGGTCACACCTAGCTGCTTGCACACTAATTGCTTGCACTTGCACATGATGAGTATTTACAAGACACATGGCAGTCTTCAGGGTATGAATGTAAAAACGTGCTATATGAAAATGACGGTTTCAATGTAAAAAAACGTTAGACTGGCAAAATGTTTGATTCTATTTTATTTTTTTACAGTTATTGTCGTTCATGGTACTATCGTATAGCGAAATGGGGGCTTTTTCAGATACACAGGGCTCTGGGTAAAAAATTAAGGTTGAGTAAACCAATAGTAGCAAAGGTAAACAATGCTGTATACTTACTGTTTGGTATTCATACACTTCTCTCTGATGAACGCTAATAAAATCATGTTTGTCTTAATTCACAATAGTTAAAAAAAAAAATACACATAAGAGTGTGCATATAGTCTATAAAGTTCTGTCTCATATTTTCGCGCGTCAATTAGTTTACCTTTTAAATAAGGCTCCATATGTTCTTCTTCTTCTTCTTCTTCTTCTTCTTCTTCTTCTTCTATGGCTGTTGGCAAACCTGTTTTTTTGGCGCACTACTGCCACCTTCGGACTGGAGTAAGGAGCTAGACATCTGCATTTCAATAAAATGTTTCGGCTTTTATCCCTAACACGCAAACGCGGGGAGAACATCCAAACTCCACACAGAAATTTCCCAGGTCGTCAGACCCGGGAATTGGACCCGGACTTAAATTCTGTTACATAATCCAATCCTAAAACCAATTTCCTCTGACCCACTTTGCAATGTTCTTTGTTTATACTGATGATACTTGGGACAGTGGAACTTGTCTAACTTTTTTACAGATGACATTCTCATATTTCTTAATTAAATGTAGTGTCCTGTTTAGTCACGTGTGTCAAAGCCTCCCTGTTGAGCCCAGATCTTCTTGTTTCCTTCTGCTTGTGGCCCTGCCTTTTCCCACTTTCTTTTGAATATCGTCAACACGTCTTCCAGTCTGTGTCCCATAACCTCTGCCACTTCTCTTTGATTTTACTTTTAACTATACTTTTAATTTCTGCTTTACAAACCTGATTCCAAAGTTATAACAAAGTACAAACTTTAAATAAATATGGAATGCAATAATTTACAAATCTCAAAAACTGATATTGTATTCCCAATAGAACATAGACAACCTATCAAATGTCAAAAGTGAGACTGACTCATTTGTAATTTCTTGACGGAGGGATACAAAAAATTGCAACTAATTAGGTCAATTGGCAATATGTCTTTACTGTTTATAAAAAGAGCATCTTGGAGTGGCAGTGGCTCTCAGAAGTTAAAGGTGGAAAGAGAGTCACCAATCCCCTGAATTCTGCACAGACAAATAGAGGAGTGATATCAGAAAGGAGTTCAACAGTGTAAAATTGCAAAGAGTTTGAACATATCATCATCTACAGTGCATAATATCATCAAAAGATTCAGAGAATCTGAAAGAATCTCTATGCATAAGGGTTAAGGCAGAAAAACCATGCTGGGTGCGCGTGATCTACGGGCCCTTAGACAACACTGCATCACATACAGGCATGCTTCTGTATTTCAAATCACAAAATGAGCTCAGGAATATTTCCAAAGAACATTATCTGTGAACACAATTCACCGTGCCATCCGCCATTGCCAACTAAAACTCTATAGTTCAAAGAACATGCCGTATCTAAACAAGATACAAAAGCGAAGCTTTTTTTGAGATATGATGTCACAAAATTTAAAAACATTTAATATGTAATGTATGTTAAATTCTGAATAAAATATGTAATTTTGAAACTTTCACATCATTGCATTGCTTTTTATTTACAACTTTTTTGGCATCGGGTTTGTACTTTATTTCATTTCACCATGGCACACTGGGTGGCAAGAGAGACCCAGATGTGTGTGTGCCCTACAATGAATTGGCACTTTGTCTAGGGTTCCTGCCCTTGCGCCCGGAGTTGCCAGGTGGGCACTGGCTGGCCTGTGACCTCAAGTGTATTAAGTGGAAGAATATAAATGGATGAATAATGGATGGAAGGATGTATAGATGTACAGTATTTGATTTGATTATTTGTCTGCCCACTATTACATGTATGTGCAAATGCTCAACTTGTTCCGGAATTTTCACAATGCAAATTCAATATTATATATTTTTAGGCGTATTATATCTGATCTGGAGTCTGATGCAATGACCACCCTTTTTAGCCTAATATACTATTTCCATCTAATTGCTTGCAGTATTGCCACTAACCTTTCTGCATACACAGCTAACTGGTCATTTATTCTTTTAGCATAGACTATTTTGTGTTCATGCTATATTCTTGCCTTTCTTCCAGTCAACAGTTAATTCAGCCATCGGATTAACAGCCATCAGATTAAACAGCTTGGTATGCTGCTGTCAGTAACAATTCTAATACGCTTATTTCTATCTCACTAGCTCTGTTATGCTCCCCTTCTTGTGTCTAGGGTAAAATGGAGAAAAACAACATGTGGCTTTCCTTTAAATGTGTGAGCCAGCAGAGAATGAATGAGAACAACCAACCACTAGTGTCACAAACTTTAATTTATATATTTCAACACATACCACAAAAGAGTTTTTTTAGTATTTACAACTTTAGTATTAAAAAAAGAACAAGTACCAGACTGGGGAGTACAAACTGTGGACAGTGTTAAAGAAAAGAACAAAACAAAACATAACCACACTATCACATGCTAAGACTAAATATAGAACACAACCAAAAAGAGTTAAAAAAAGAAAAACTACTCTATTCTTCCCTAACCAATAAATAAAATTACAACGGGTAACACCTGCCATGCAACCTAGGGACCTATACACAGACAATTCCTACATGGTATAAAAATGTAAATGTTAACCGATATATATTAAAGTGATGATTCTTCCACACAGAATAAGACCAGGTGCTCCGGTTTCCTCCTGCGTTCCAAAGACAGGCATTATAAGTAATTAGTGTCTCTAAATTGCCAGTAAGTTTGTAATTGTGTGTTTGCCCTATGATGGATTTGCGCCATGTCTAGGGTTGTTTATGCCCTTGTGCCCAGAGATGCTGGGTGGGCACCGGCTTTTAGGATTATGCAGGTATATAAAATGAAAAAAATAGAACAGAACCATGTGTGTTGAGCAAATGCACTTTCCTAGAGCCTATATGCTTGTAAAGAATGATGAATTGAGATATGAAACATACCCAGTTTTTGTAAGCAGCCAAATAATTTGTGACATATCATGGTCCGCAAACCACTCAGTCGCTCAGTTTTAAATTTAGTAGACAAAACCTTAGATTTTTTGCTTTTAGATGCATAAAAATGGAAAATAGTGTGCTATGATACTGCAGTAAATACTCCAACATCCCATATCATTTACATGTTTAGACTTACTTTAATGTAACATTTTTACACTTCTGAGATGCACAGGTATTAATCCACAAAAGCTGTGTTTCCATTACAGTTTTGTGCAAAACAAAAAGCTTTTTCCGTCCACACAAATCGTGCCACGCTTGGTTTCCGGTTGAGACTTGATGCTTAATTTTCATAAATAGTGTTTCCATTACACTTTTGCGACACACATTGAAA
Source organism: Aspidoras spilotus (assembly GCA_028565295.1). Classification (NCBI taxonomy): domain Eukaryota; kingdom Metazoa; phylum Chordata; class Actinopteri; order Siluriformes; family Callichthyidae; genus Aspidoras; species Aspidoras spilotus. The sequence goes on along the minus strand of JAOUQV010000026.1, from coordinate 2,627,637 downwards.
AAAATCAGCTAAAGAGACTGTAAAAATCTTTTTTGTGTAATTTAAGACTTTTTCCGAAGACTAGATGTTTTCAATACCAAATTAAGACCGATATTTAGTTTTTGTGCACATTTAACTGTAATGTAATCACGTCCAGTGACAGTTGTTCCAGTGACTTTGTTTTAGCTATTAGGATATACCCCTCCAATCCATTTTTGTAAGTCTTATTTGTGTTCTACACAAATGCACATATTCATTGCACAAAATCTTTTTAAGGCCTACTGTATATCTTCTAGTAATTATTGTTTACCCATTGCATTAAAGTAATTTAAGCATTTGTGTCATTTTGGTTATCATATGTTATATGAATTATTTATTTGTAGGTTTAGTTTTTGAGTTATTGATTTTAAATCATATACAGTACTGAATTATATTATGCAAATCACTGTAATAAAAAAACAATGTAAAAACTGTAATATCTCATTAAGGTTTGCAATAAAAGTACTGTACAATGGCATACAGCATAACAATAGTTACAGTATATAAAACATATTTACAGTTAAATCAGTGGTTTATAGATTTCAAAATTTAACATGATCCTGTGCAATTTGTCATGTTGGGTTTTAACACAGACATGACACAAGGCAAGATATATACCATCAGTGACTATGTGGCTCGATATGTCTGTTGCTATACAACAGTGGCATCACTATTTGCCACACAGTTAATTTCAGCAGTGACAGTTATGTTTGAGGATTCTGTCCTACTACATTCCTCAGGTAGCTTATCGTGCTGTTTTTCGGACAAATCCAGAGGTTTGGACTGTAAGGGAAAAGGAAAGCGGTCGAGTGGAGCATGTTCGATTCTGCACAGGCTGTCTTCACTATCGCTGCTGTAGCCAGGGTTTGAGCACCATGCCTCTTCTGCCTGAGAGCTGAGCTGAACTGCAACGGGCAACTGATCATCTGTTTGAACTGCCTGATGACTAATGATTTTCTCCTCAAGATTATAAGCATCGTCTGCACTGGGCTCCACTTTTCTGAATGTGTTTCGTGCAAAGAGGCTGATGCAGAACATCTCCACGATCACAGAATAGTGGTATATTACTGCAACAGAGTAAGAGAGAGAAACAAAATATTCAAAAAGTGTCCAAAAATATCAACAAATGCATTATACCTCCAGGACTAATTCAAGGACTCACACTGAGAGCGAAACAGAGCAGAGAAGGGTGGTGCACAGGGTACAACTTTTAGCGCCCCCATAGTTTCCAAAATTCCATTCTGAAGTCCACACAGGACTAGGACAACAATGATGCAAATAAATTTGGCTCGAAGCCCATATCCATGTAGCGCTCTCCTGGTTGCCTTGTAAAACAGGAGGTAGCCATAGAAGGACATGACGGTAGACACACCGATGATTGCATTTACATAAATGTTGGGGTCAACTGAATCAACCTGGGATTAAGAATACAAAATAAATTAATTCATGATGTAGTTAATATGTTGGATAAACATGCCATATAGTCAATGTAATTATCAAAGTACAGTACTTGGCTAAAGCTATAACTTTGTTATAAATGATAAAACATCAAAGCAACATCAAACATGTTATTTAAAATAGACGAAGCAATATGTCTTACCAGGGTCTTACTAACAGGGCAGCACTTGAGGAGTTAATGTGATTATATACTGGTGCGTGATATTTGCTAACGGTATGTGCTCATTTCTGATCTCCTTAATAAAAACTGCTAATTTTAAGCAGATACTCTAGAAAGTATAGAACCTTAATAAAAAAGCTGATAAGTCTTGTGCAATATTATGATTGTTTTGAATATTTATATATTTCTAAATAGAAAGATATTGTATCATATGTTTCTATATGTTTCATATTGTATCTCAAACATTATCGTAATAATGAAAAAATCTAAGCCAAAGATTCTTTCTAATTAAATGAATCTATATCTGTTTCTAATCAAAGGTTCAAAGAATCCAAGGTTCTGGTGCTACTTTGTTGATTGTTGCTGTCTTTTTTGGTGTAAAAAATCAATGGGTGTCTGCCTGTTTAAGATAACATGGAAATCAGTAATATCTTTCTATTATCAGCAATAAAATGGACAGGCATGTCTTGGAGGAATCATGTGATAGCCATCACCCATCTGCATATCCATCATATGACAAAATCTGGAAATCGGCTGACTAAGAATTTTAAGGATATCCAGTATTCCATCATAGAAATTATAATCAACAAAGATTAGACGTGCTGATGGCAGACTTACATCTCCATAGACATATTGTTCATCTGTCCATAGGACGAGAGTGATGAAGAACACAAGAGTTCTGACCACAGAGAGCTGAAGGACAGCGACCATCATCCATCTCAGACTTGTCCTGTTGCATAGATTTTATAGCATTTTATCTTTATTAAATATTTAGTTAAAGTCATGATGTTAAGTCATATCTCAATCGTACACTTGCAGGAATTATAAACTCAGCATGTGGACATGTCTCGCTTTACCTGTTGATGTTGACAAGGGGTAAACAGCAGCAGCAACAGCAGGGAAAAGGGTCTGGAAAAACCTGTTCTCCTGCCAAAACCTCAAACATTCGAGCCTTCCCTCCAAAAAAGTTTTCAATAAGACCCATGAACTTCAACAGAGTAATGGAGTGGTACCTTTATCACATAGATGAACATAATTTGAGGTTTATATGTTCATTCATTCCTTATGTATACCTATAATATGTTGCAACAACACATTTCTGATGATTTCGCATCCATACTTTATTAGAGATGAGAGTACTGAAGAATTTCAAAATCACTTACAAAGAAGCTATAAAATTGCACAATGAGGAGGATCGTGGTACATATAGTGCAATAATGGAGGTCATTCCAAAAACCTGATGTGAAAGAATATCAATAAATAAAGTAATATTTTTTAAAGCTTTCAAATCATATATTGCAAGATAATGCAGCATTATACAAGTTGTTTTACCGGATACATGCCCAGTATCCACAGACTGAGGCATCTTCTTCTGTATGAAGGCACATGGCGGATGAAGAAGCCAACCTCCTCCAGAAAGAGAGCCAGGAGCAGAACAGCCAGAGCGGCCGGGACGAGGTACAACCACAACTCATTTTTGATCACTTCATGTGGGA
>JAOUQV010000026.1:2583796-2595473 GCA_028565295.1 Aspidoras spilotus | reverse complement strand
TGACCATTGACACTACATAACGGTATTATATAATATAGTGCATCTGGAAATATTCACATCAGGTTTTCTACATTTTTCTAATGTTTTATATTGATTAAATAAATGTCTTCCTTCAAAAGTCTACATGGGGGGTGGGGGATCACAGTAGCGCAGTGGTGGTGCTGTTCAGGTTTCGATCCCCGGGTGGGGCAACCTGGGAAATTTATGTGTGGGGTTTGCATGCTCTCCGCGCGTTCAAAAGTGGGTTTTCTACAGATATTCTGGTTTCCTCTGCATTCCAAAGACATGCAGGTCAGGTGAATTTGTGTTTTTTTTAAGTGGCCCTTAAAGTGAATGTGTGTGTGACTGAGGGCCTATGTGCCGATGGATTGGCATGCTGTCTGGGGTTGTTCCTGCACTTGCACCCAGAGTTGGAAAACTATTTGTGCAGCATTCCACCAATCAGGCCTTTATGATAGAGTCGGCAGGCGAAAGTCACTTATCAGTAGAAAGCAAAAGTAAATCACTTGGTGGCCAAAAAGCTCCTAAAGAACTCTCAGACCATGAGATACAAAATTCGCTGGTCTATTGACCAGATTGAATTGATGTAATTCTTTGGCCTGAATACCAAGGGTCATGTCTAGAGGAAACCAGGCACCATCCCTACCGTGATGCAAAGTGGTGGCAGCATCATGTTATGGGGTTGTTTCTGGCAGCAAGGACTAGGTTAAGGACAACTTTGAGAATGTTCTTAAGTGGCCCAGCCAGATTTGAACATCTCTGGATCTAAAAATGAATGTGAACCCACGCTCCGCATGAAACTTGATGGAGCTCAAGAGGTTCTGCAAAGAAGAATGGGATAAACAGCCCGAAATAGGAATGCCTATTAATTATTTATGTTCAGGTGATTTTTTATTTTTTTTTGTTAATAAACGTGTAAAAAACTCTTTTTACTTTATGGGGTATTGTGTGTAGAATTTTGAAAGAAAATTTGTATTTAATCCATTTTGAAATAAGGTTGTTACAAAAACAAAATGTGGAAAATGTGAAGTAGTGTGAATAATTTCCGGATGCACTGTATATGCATAATATACAGTAATTAAAGAACCACAACAAAAAGGATGTCTAATCAAAAATCTAACAGTCACACACAATATTAAAATTATAGACAGTTTAGATATATATACATAGATAAATTCTCACCAGAGGTATTGAGTTTTTTGAATGATTTCGATCCACGTGGAGACTTTAGGTTGGGCTGTGCGGGTGCAATCTCTTGTTCATTGCGTGCATCCAGTGGTTTATACACTTGCCCCGTCATGTTAACTTGGAAAAATGCCCGGAACCACTTCAGAAAACTAAAAGTAGGCCTAAATTTTGCAGTTATTAGCTCTTCCACTGGGATAGACTGTGAAGAAAAGGCATACAGTATGTTAAATAATTGTCACATCATTATTTAAAGAGATAATCAAAAAAATTCTAAAACAAATCTGAGTGTGGCGACAGATACATCGGTTTGTGATATTAGTAAAGTAGTAATATATGTGGGGGTGTCCGAATTTATTGCTCACCAGAAATTACATTTTCTAATTACACTTTGCAAAAAGTAAAAAAGATTATAATTATTTACTTAAATTAAATGAATCAGTATGTATTTTAAAATGGATATTTCCACGTCTACAAATATGTTAGAAAAACACACAGAGTGTAATAGAATGACCTAAATTTTCCATATCTTCAGGTAAAATATAAATACATGATTTTAAATGATTTTTAGGTGCGGTCAATCTGTATGATTGGAAAGCTACCTTTGTAACACCCATTTTGCTGAAGCCTTCTTGCAGAAGCGCATAGTTGTGGCGAGAGTCTGCTTGGTCCTGAGACTGAAAATTCACTTTGTTCATGTCAATGGACCCTGGAAAGAGCCAATCCATAAGCTGGCAAAAACACGCCCCTGCCACAGATAAAAAATATATACATATGTTTTTAAATATCAGATTAGGAAATTATTTTTACCTGATTTTACTCTACAGCAAAATATATACCTGAGCATATCTCTTGCAGTTCAGTGTACTTAGTTTGTAGTAAACTGTTGAGCCAGGCCAGGAGCTCAAAGCGGCTTGATTTGTCCTGAACAGCATCTATGTCCAGATTAACAACTGTTGCCATTTTCTGTTTCCTGTAAGACAGTGAATGATTATTACAATACAAATAGTTGTGGTTTACTAACTATATTAGACAAGTGATGATCTAAGAGTGCTAATACTCAGCACAATAGCACAAGTGCACCACTCTCTGCATTCATTACATAGAAACCATGCATTTATGCAGCACTCTTTTGACTCTTTTAGAGCTAGTTCAACTTCCAAAGCAAAAACACACACATTGATAATACACACTCTCACCACTACACACACGTTTGCAGACCCTTTTAAAGTCTATTTAATCTGTTGTTCAAAGTGTTGTAACTGTGTAATATCTTTATTTGTGTTTTGTGCACACGAGCCATGGCAGTTTTATGTAAAGTAAAAGGAAAACTATGCGATTTAGCACTTTAACCATTTTACTACTGCCTGTTTGAAAGTATCAAAGACCGTTTAATATTTATACATATTTATAATAATACGAGTGTGAATGAAAACATTATCCACACTCTGGTTATATTAAATACCTTACTGATTGCATTTACTTATCAGCCCTTCCACCTAAAGGTTTGAACGTGATAGGCTAGTTCATTTGTGACTGTGGTGCAAGAAAATGACTGCCACACTTGTGATTTGCAAGGACAAAGAGTTTGCATGTGAACTAATTTTGCTTGAATATGTGGAAAATCGTCTATGGCTTTGAGTACGCTATAAACCATGACCTTACTGCATTCATGGCTCGGCCTAAAATGAAGGAATATAAAATCTTGTTGACAGATGGACAAATTGTTCTGAAAAGCGAAGGGATTATGATACATTTAGAGCAGCACAGTCTTGTGGCACAGTAGGTAGTCTACCCGACTCACAAAAAAAAGATCCTGGGATCAATTCCTGGGTGGGCTTCCTGGGTGCATTCTGTTTTGAGTTTGCATGTTCTCCAAGTGACCATGTGGGCATCCTGGTGCTCCGTTTTGATATGTGTTTGGCTAATTTTTGTCTCTAAATTGCCCTTACTGTGAGAGTGAGTGTGTGCCTATGATGGAGTGGTGCCTAGTCTGGGTTTCTTCCTTTCTTGGCTGTGCAGCGGCTTTCCTGTGACCTTGAGTGATATTAATCAGGTATAGAAAATGAATGACAGTTGGTTACAAATTACTGTATACAGCCAGTCTATGGATACTATCACAAATACCTACAATAGATATTCATTCATTTTATCCAAATATTGTGCTGAGAGATAAACAACTTAATTTTGTTGCTTGATGTATGTAATACAAATCTGGTCCAGGAAAACAAATGTAGCTAACACGTGACTACTGCAAATTTTAGTATATTTCTCTGACTCGACAGAGTTTAAGAAGTCCCTCTCCACACATCGAAACGTTGAGCTCTGTGATCTTTTCTACCCCCTTTTCAGAGTACAGCGAATAGCTGCGAGAGAAAGTGGAGGAAAAAAGAAAAAGAAGGAAGGAAATCTCGCGGGAGTGTTTTTGCCGCGAAATTTTCACGCTTTGATAGGAAGTTAGAAAACTCCACTTCCCCGGTCCGAAGGGGCGTTTTTTTGTACTTAAAGCTTGGTGCTCGGTTTCAGAGACGAATAAAGCATGGAGCTTGAATGAAGCCTTGCAGCCCATGAGTGAACACATGACTAAAAGCAAGCTTCGGCACAAATAACAACATGATTCAACTAAACCCTGTGTGGCTTTTCTTCAGTAGACACGGAAACTGCATGATATTAGGCTATTTTAAACTATATAAAAGTATAGTTGTTTTTGTCTATCCGTTTGTGCTTATTCCTTTCCACACCATGTTAATACAATAGTAATCGCTGTGTGTTCAGTTTCAGATTCGTAAAATCTCAACGGCGCTCTTTACAGCCTTATTTATCTATACACAGACAATCAAACCTAAAGTTTAATGAAACTGCACACTACCTGTTATTGTGTGTGTTAAATTGTAACAAGCCGGCTCGGTAGCCTTTTGTGTCAGAACTGATTCTTTGTGTGTTAGACGTCCTCATGTGCCCATTCTATTTCATAAACACTACGCTCAGACAGTTCAGTAAATAACACACCCGATTTTTTCCGGTTTATTAAACTGATGTAGAAACCTGTACACACATAAACATATTTAATAAAATCAAATCATACCTACCCCTGCTTGATATTGCTCCTGAAGGCCACTAGTCTCCTACTCTAATTCCCTTGTGAACATCTACTGCCCGGTCCCCTACCCCTTCAGAATGTGCGGTTACTGGTGGGGATGAAAAGTGGGCGGTGACCTTTCGGTATGCTACATTTTAGCTAATGTAATACGTTGTCACGTGACCTATGATACTCAAATTACAATGGTATTGGTTTATTATCTACTTGATTATATATTGTTGGAGACTCTAAATAATATCACGTTAGGTTTAAATATGAAAAATCGACCTTAATGCTAAACATTTGTATATCTTTCATGTTTAACATGGCGCACCACCGATAAATATTAAGATAATAGGAAAGTAAATTTACACACATATCCTAATACGTGTGTCGTGTCCAGGTCTCATTGACCTTTTTGAAATATTGATAAAATCTATATAATGTATCTATAATACCTTTACTATCATGATTTTCTTTAGTCGTTACACAAACTAATGAATAGCACTCACAGACCATTGTGTTCAAACTATTTCTATCCCGTACTGCAATAGATCGTTATTCAATCATTCGAGCAAGTTTCTAGACTCTTCCTGGATATATTTATGTTGCTATTTGTTTATCAGGCGATTTGGATAAAACACCTCCGCAATTCACTGCACACTCGTTTATAAAGGCCCCTTTATATTTGGGATTTATAAATAGATTGGGAAATCAGGAATGCTGTTTATGCGGTTTATGTAAACATTAAAACTGGTTAGTAGTTTATACGTGTGGTGGCTTTGGTCTATTGTGGATAAGCAAATGGAGCATGCTTAGCGTTCTCTCTCTCGCTCTCTGACACCTAGGGTTACCGGATGTCCCGGTTTTCCCGGGATTGTCCTTTTTTAATAGTCAGTCCAGGAACATGCATTCTCCCCAAACACTTAATGTCCCGGTTTTCAACAGTCTACTTGTTTTTTTAACATGTAACAGCTGTCGAACTAATGAGAGTTCTATAAATTGTTTGCTTTATAAATCAGGTTATTCGAACCCAGAGAGATATATCGCGTTTCGCATATGGAGCGAACATGGCTAGCATCGCGCTATTCAAAACAGTGGGACAAGTCAAGTGTACTGTACTACGTTTACATAATCGGAATGCGAAATAAAAGTTTACAGTACCTAAATTTGCAAATGCACATGAAGTTTGTGTATACAGGCAATGGAGGGGGAATTAGGGAGATAGGTCATCTTACCATCTTTAATTAAGATGCTCTTTTTATACCTAGTCATGTTAATGACCTATTGCCAAATGACCTCTTATTTTGCTACTTCAGTCAATATTCGACTACAAGTTCTACTATTACTTATACTGCTACTACTACACTACCACGTGTACAGAAATGCTTCATATATGAACACAAAACAATGAACAAAAGACAATAAGGTAATATTTTTGATTTACCTTCAGCAGACCTAAGAGAAAATACTGTTTATCTTTTTTTCAGAAATGAGAGGAAGAAACCTTGAGAGACTCAGAATGGAAACCCATCCTCATTTGGCTGATACCAGCTTAAACAGTCTGTTTAAGATTATTTAAATGTGTATGAATTGGCGAGAGTGTCCAAATAATGTTATGACCACATTTGCAAATTCAGGAAAAATAGATTTGTTTCCCTGAATGATCTGCATGCCACCCTCATGTCCCCTAAGACACACCTCCACTGTTCAGTCGGACTGCAGTAAATCTAGTAAGGTGAAGTGTGAAAAATAGTGAGCAAGAGTGGGAAAATAGACAGATTAGAAACTGTTTTAGTATTTGTAGTAGTATTTGTAAGAGTAAATTGCAAACAGAGAAATGATAAGAACACTACTAGTACTTGATTACATTTAACTGGAATTGTTAAACCACATGGTTTGTCTGTGGGAACTGAGGTTTATGGTGCTTCTAAGTCCTGAAACGCAAAGGGGCTGTTCCTCTACATTTCCTCCCGCACTTGATATATGTAACTGAACATAACGACTTGCTGACCACAATCTGCTACCACCACACTCCCTTACTAGTTTCACAATTGTTTCACTAACAAAAGTTATTGTTTCGTGGTGAGGAGCTCCTGTTCAACCACGAAACACGAAATTTACGAGTTAAAAAATAACAATCATCTTAACATCTATTTATTATTATGATGACAAATATCATTTCATTCCAAGCAGTGTTTTATACATCTTTTCAAGCAGAACATTCTTTCTCCTTGTTTGTGGACTTCTGGCTTCATTTCGGAGCACATGTTTAAAGAGTCTTAGGCGGTCTGCGCAAAATTTTTTTACTGCCTTTAATGGTGATTAAGGTTTATGTTTGGGGTCTGCAAATATTGTATGAACCCTCTTGATAATGGAGCTGGCTATTATAAGTAATTTTTAAATTTTGAGTATTTCAGCATTTCAGAATTAGGACAGTATAAGAAATGTTTCGTCCTGTGGCCAAAGTTCAAGCAGAAAGGTCACAAACTAAACAAACTGGTTTAAGGGAGAACGAGGACAAGATAGTGATCTTTTTCTAGAATTCTGAGATTAAATTGATAATCTAAGACCTTAAAAATAGCCAAAAATAATTCCACAAATTTCATATACATTAGGTAGGTAGCATTTAACCTAGTAAACCAACATTCATGCACAGGAGTGAATCTGGTATGTGCTCATATTTATAAACCAATGACTTATCTTCTTTGTTCTACTCTCACCAGAGACCCACAGGTATCAGTGATTTATATTTAAAGATGACAAATGGCTAAGAAGCATTCTTCTTCATATTAAACATACAAAAGTTATCAAGTCATGCAATGTATTTTTTTAAATGTTTATGATTGTGAACATTTAAACCCCTCATCTTATTATACAGTATGTAATATCATTCACTGTCATTACCTCACAGGTGAGTGAGCTTTTTACCGTGTGCCCTTCTGTGAGTTTTTTGTAGCAGTCTTGCCCATCATCATGCAGTCTGCATCGTAATGTTATTCATCCAGGCTATTCTTCGTCTTCCAATTCTTATTTTTTCAGTGTCCAGGCTTTCTCTCTATATATTGCTACTGGCAGACTAAGGCCTTCATAAGACGTAGATTGGCAATGGTGCAAATTGATTTGTTTTCCATATTTTCCTTTCTTGATTTGTTTTCCATATTTTCCTTGTTCACCGCAATGCCCATTGTCATTCTTAACTGTCACAATCTGCAGCATTTGTTACTCTACATCCCAAATATGGGAAAGTGTCCACTTACGCTGAGTTTCCGCCCAGAGCAACGAAAAAAAAGTATGTCTAACTGATTTAAAGTTTAAAGCATCAACATAACACAGTAGTTTATTAAAACCTACGTAGTGGATCATCTGGTAGAATTATTGACTTACAACTCTACCAATACTCGCTTAATCCCAATCATAGATCACTCTCTGTGTGATGCTTTGCATATGCTTGTCATGTTTCTGCTTGAAATGGACTGGCATCAACTGTGGACTATAATATAGTAGTTTATGTGTGGTATTTCAGTATTACATTTCTGTGAGTGACAAATGTACTGTATGTGATTATTCTATCATTATTTAGTGTGACCACCTTGTGAGACAATAACTGCAAAACATTTTTTAATTGTCCTGCACATTGTCTTGGAGGAATTTTAGTCTATTCTTCCTTGCATGATGTTCTCCACATGTCTAGTACCTTCTATTGGATTAAACCATTAATTTTAAACCATTAATTCTATTCTTCTCTATTTATTCAGTAGAAAAACATCTGTGCTTGGGATTGTTACCTTGATGCATGTTACACAATATGCTGGAATAAAGTGTTCTCTGTTCCGATTGCTTCTTATTTAAACTACTTTAATCTCATCCACAAAACATTTTTTAATAGCCGATAACATTGATTTTAAACTGATTGACTATTTTGTCATGAAGTTTGGCACAAAATGATGAACCACGGCCCACCCCGTTTGCAAGGTCGAAGCCTTAGATGAATGCTTCTTTTATATCTTGATTACTTTACCCCGTACCAGATTATCTGCTATTAACTGCTTAACTATGTTTGTCTTATATTCACTTTTTCACAACATTTTCAACGAGTGATGTATTGTAGGTGTAATTTTTTACTGTTTTATAGATTTAAAATGCATTTATTTTTGAGAATATTTTATAGAAATGGGAACAGGAAATGCAGTCATAATACATTTTATACTCAATGTATTATATATCTATGCTTTACTACTTCTATGTGCATGTGTGTGAAAATGGCAGTGTGTGTGTTCTGGGGAAAGAGGGCATATGATCCGTCTTCAGGTTCACATACACGCTATGGCTTTATGTAAAGTCTTGGTGTTTCCTCTCTAGAGGGCCCCACATTGTTCCTGAACAAGAGAAAGTGACATCAGGGGAAGGTTTACACTTTGTTCTATGGCATTCAAATTCTATATAGATCTAATAAGTCATTTTAAAACCATTTAAAATAATAATATGTACATAAGTATATAATAATATGATATCTAGTCAAAGGTAATGCATTTCGCTATATGTATAGTATATGTTACTCTAAAAAGCTAAGAGCAACAACATTTTCAACACTTTATACAAGAACTCATTCATGTAGTGAATTATAGGGTGGACATTTCTTTAGTATATAGTGAAGCACTTTGGTTTTAAATGTGTGATATAAATAGCAATTTACTTAGTGTGAGTAAATACAGTATAATTAAGTAAAATTTGACATTCATGTCTCAACAAATACAGTACAAACAAAAGCCTTTCATAAGAATATTTTTCTGATAAAGTACAAGAATACATAATGAGTATGTATAAGTTCTTTGAGATATGCCTCTGAAAGCAGCATCAGTTTCAAGGGTGAGTTTCTTGTTTCAAAGCTGTCTAAATGCCCAAACCTGTGAATCTACTGTCATCTTCTGGCGTTGAATTGTCATTACCACATCACATTGCCACATTACTGTCATTGCCACAAATGTCATTAACATTACCTATTTATAAATCTCATATATATTCAGTATTATTATTAATGCTTATTTTTAACGTTACTTTCAGCTGTTGCAGACTATCTCATTAAAAGAACAATGTTATATCCATACACAAGATTGTATTCATACCCAGGGTTATACATAATAAACATGTCACAGACAACTTAGCATCTTCAATTCACATGCATGTATTTGGAATATGGAGTGAAACCAGAGCACCAGGGGGAAACTCACACAAACATGGGGAGCATATGCCAATTGCACACAGAAATTCCCTGGGTCATCCCACCCGGTAGTCAAACCTGGGTCCTTTCTGCTGTGAGTAATTTAAAAAGTTTCCATCCAATAAACTCAAGTTTAATCTTGATCTCAAGATGTGAGTGCCACACCAGCCACCAACATCACTGCCACACAACACAACATGCCACTGAGATAGCACATACTATTACACAGAACTAAGTGCAAGTTCAATAAGTACAACTTAGTGATGTTGACCAATAAATAAAATGTTTTAATGTAAAATGTATTTAAGAATAATACAAAGTGAAAAACAGTTGTGAGGGTATTTATGACATGAATATTAGCAGTAAACATTTATATATGCTATATATGCATGTATACGAATGTGTTTAATTGCAGATGGGTGTGTATGTGTGTGTGGATGATTGTGCATGTGTGTTGTGGGCATGTCTTATATACAGTAGTTGTTATGACCAAGTCTTGATGGAACACTAACATTGTGAGAATTTTGAGGAATATATATATTTTAAGGAATGTAATTTTGGCTGGTTTACAAAAGTTTCTTTAAATAGTTTTTTTTACAAAGAACTTTAAAAAGTTCCAAAATTTTAAAAGGGCCAAAAAGTTATTTTCTTTTTACTGGTTTTAGGGGTTAGCATTAATTGGCTGCATTGATAATTATGCCAGTCTAAGGTCCTCACAACTATATAAAGACATGACATCCTATTGATACACAGGCCAATGCCTAAAGTCACATTTTTCTCACATTTTTTACATACACAAACACACACATACACACACATACAGAGGCACAACCAGTTAAGGCACTGACCATTGTTGCCACGGTTACCATACTGCGGCACATGGCTTTCAACTTAGAAAGCATGCTAAGTTATACATAATGCTTACTGTCACATACTGTTATGTACACAAAAACACATACATATACATACATAAACACACACACACACACACAGATATAATATATATATATATATATATATATATATATATATCAGATTATTACTGATTACATACAGTGCACAAATAATACGTTTGGCTTTGATTTTTATATATATTTGTCTACTAGTGCCTTGGTTTTTGTCATACTTTCATATCCTTCATTTCATGTGACACATTCACTCAATCTTGGGTTTAAATAAGGTACCTCTTAACCAATCAGTTGTTTTAATCAGAACATATTTTTCTGTAGAACTGTTTTAAGACTGTTTCCAGGACAACTAGGACACAGAAGCACAAAACTAATGAATTACCCCAAATCCTGAAGGGAAACGCATGGAGATGTGACAGAGTGACTGTAACATAATTAAACCAGATGAAATAGACACTGTATGTCTGCAGTGAGTCTACATTAAAATATTTTGGGACAGGAAAGACACTTTCCCAAGGTGATTACTGATTGAACAGATTTCTCTAAACTGAAAAAATAAAGTGCAGTAAAGAGCAACAATTGAAAAAAAAAAAAAAAAAAACCTCAAATTGCCTTAGACTGAGAAAAGGGAGATCATTTTTAAAGTCATAAATTCTCTCTGCAAAAAATCATTATAGTGAGCAGGTTTTTTCACTGACTTTGACAAAATCCATAGTATTAAGCTAATTAGTTCATATGGCACTGGAAACTTTGCTGCAGATCATTCTGACATACCTGGAAAATGTTCAGTTTAATTCAATTTCATTCAGTTTTCTTTCTAAAGCACTTTTTAGAACGTTGTCACAAAGTGGATTTACAGAAATTTAATTCAAGATATAATCATGAAGTTTAAAGCTGAATGGTGAGATTTGCCGGGTGGGTACCGGCTTCCCCGTGACACTAAACTAGGGTTAAGTGGATATAGAAAATATGTTATTGAAAGATTAAACTGTAAAAAGAATCTATAAAAGCATCTGTACGTTGACCATGAGGGCGGATCAAGACAAGGTTCGGCTTAGCACTCTCTCAGTAATAGCATGTTTACCCCAAAATAAAAATAGAAAAAGTAAGAAAAGAAATGATTAGACATGATATTGTAAGAGTTTAGCAGCCTGGATAGCACATTTACAAAGCACATCTATGATGCCTCTTATTGCAAAGTGATAATGATGTATGATTTGAAATATAAAATGTTACACCGCATAATAGAAGAATGACTGTTCAATAATACAGGGGTTAGACAAC
>JAOUQV010000026.1:2514720-2525965 GCA_028565295.1 Aspidoras spilotus | reverse complement strand
TGAGACAGAGTTTCAGTAAACAGGTCTCCATCCTAGAGTTTACCTAGAGTGCTTTGATGTTGTATATCACAGGGTGTTGCTACAGAATTAACTAAGATTGCAATTAATCTGTAATTTGACAGGTCAGGCTGGAACCAGGTCCAAGCATGCCAAATTTTGTGTTTCTAGCTCAAACATTGACTGAGTTATGGCAGTTTGAATATCTCAGCAATGTTAAGTCAATGTGAAAATTTGGGCACAAAAACGGGCACAGTGCCCGGTTAGAGATATCTCAATTTTATACAAGCACACTTCTCCCAAACATTCCCGGTCGTTTTGATATGTGACCCGTGCGATCTCTTATTAACTCTAGGAGGAGAAACAAGTGGGTGGAAGCTCAAGTGGGTGGAACTATAATAATAATAATAATAATAATAATAAATCAAATAACTATATGTTTGCAACACACATAATAAATTAGAATTTAATTGAATGTGTAAAGTGTCTGTTTTGTTACTGCCCTCTGTAGGACGAGTCAATTACTACAGAAAAGTCCAACTCCAGAGACCCAGCTGCTGTGGCCCAAACCGGCTTTTCATTGGCTGCCTCAGCTTACTCCCAGGACCAGCTGTACACCAATGGGGGGCTTAATTACAGTTTCCGTGGTTACGGAGCACTGGGCAACAATCTGCAAAGTAGTTCAACAGCACAGAGCAATGGTTAGTTTACATGAAACACATTCTTATCATTCTATTCTTTCATCATTTGCATTTATTTATTTATGTCTTTCTCTTTTTCAGGACCAACTGACTTGAGTATGAAGTCTGTGGGCTCCAGCTCCTCCTCCAGCTCTAACAGTCATGGTCAGGGTGGTGGAGGCGGAGGAGCCTCCGCTCAACTTAGCCCTCCAGAAGTGACTGCAGTGCGGCAGCTCATCGCCGGCTATCGTGAGTCTGCTGCCTTTCTCCTCCGCTCAGCAGACGAGCTTGAAAACCTCATTTTACAGCAGAACTGAAATTGCACACATGGTCATGCACACATAAAAAAAACACGCACCTGCTTATGCACACATTCAGAGCACCTACACACATACACTCACAAAACATATGATTAGATGTGCACCAATAACAGGATACATGAATTGGGATATGCACATAGCACATTAAAATGTATATGTAGCTACATGGCCACAAGCAGATGCACAGATGTACTACAAATACACACACAGTCCCTGTTTTTTATAGAGCTACCTACTATATTCCTCATGATAGCCTTATTGTTATTATAGTGTCTTTGCCCTATTCCCTTTGTCCTCAAATAGGTTTTAACAGGGCACAACTCTCTACAAGGCTTTGATAAACTACAGTTCTCTTAATGCCAAAGGCCATGATCTGAGAATGCCTGATCTGTGAGATTCTGAATTTACATGACCAACACCCGTTTTACTTTAAAATGATGTCAATGTACAGAGCACAATCTATGATGCAAAAGCCATCCAATGGCTGACTACTGAGAAACGCTGCGGCACTTATAAAAAAGATTTTTATGATTCTACACAATCAGTTTGGTTTAACCCAGTATTGTGGGTGCGACTGGATCAACCATATTTCATTTCCTGGGCATCACATTAGGAAGATCCACCAAGTAGTCACTGGCCATTATTTTTGCAGCTGGAGTGTTTGTAAGGTATGGGATCCTTTTCAGCCACATATAGCATAATATATTCAGTATACGTTACCAACACATATTTTCTGTGAAAGCATATTTTATTTTAATTTAATTAAATGCTAAACATTCATTAAATTCATTTTGATAAATAGTGCTCATAGTGTTTATCGGTACGCCAAATCTTAGATTTTTTTGTCTGCTCCAAGTCAGATATACGACAAGTACAAACTGTGTAAAATGACCTCAGAACCAGCCTCAGCAAAAGACAGAGCACAGACCATATCATTATTGATTGGCCTTGCTAAAAACACGGGTAAAAAACATCTGCCTAACAGCTGAGGGTGCACTGCATTTATGTTAAAGCCCTTGATAGCTTCTTAGTCCAGTGACAAGTAGATCGGGATTCTAAATTTAGTTTGTGTTAATTTTATTGGGCTATTTCTCAGTCCACAAGGCTGAATATTTTTGCTCGCTTGTTTTAAAAGGCAGCATACCCAGTTGGAACATTTTATCCCATTCTTCTGACTTTGCCATAGACAAGCCTATTGTATACTATGAAGAGACCATTAAAGAAGAGGGGTGGAAGAAATTGTAGGATCTCATATTTCATTAAAACTACTGAGGTTGGGAATAAGGTGCAATGTTTATGATAATATTTTTAGTGTGTTGTCTGAAAATGTAACATATACACACTTTTTATGATGTTCTATTCTTTACATACATTTATTATTTCTCATATATAAAACCAAAATATTCAAACAAAAAAATCTATTGAATAATTTGATTGATGTTGAATGCTACAGATGTTTAAATTCTGACAAATAGGCATGGGGCACACTGTTGGATATTATGCAAATTAGCTGCACCCACTCCTAACCCCTCCTCCACAACCCATTGCCCTTGCAACCCTTTATCCTCAAAACTGCAATGACTTATGGGAAATGTGCTTGCAGAAAAAAGTATGAAAAAATAAAGGACTGTATTTCCCATTTGTTTGCTGCATTGCAAACAAATTTTGTTAGGTTGTGAATGCTGCTCTTGTTTTCTAACCTCATGACTATGTCACTTTCATACTGCACGGGGACCAATCAAAATCATCAGAGGGACTTGTTTATGTTCATATGCATACATGTTTAAGCAAAGGGACCTAATCATCAGTGGAAATAGGCCAAAGCTTAAAATAACTCCATAATATGTAACGTCACAGTCGTACCAGATAAAGGTTTTTGATTGCCTGGACACCGCAGTGATTTTCAAACCATTTTTCCATATCCAGTGATATTCAACTGCAGTAAATAAAGCTATTGTACAAAGCACAGACTGACTCTGAGCTCCCTTTGCTTGTCCCCATATTAATTTTAAACATGTCACCAAATTCAGGCCTAGCACAAAAAGACACTGTATAAAAAAGCAAGAGACAATCCTGGGGAAAAAGTGATTTAAACATTGTAAAGTTATGTGAGCTGCATGTCTCACGCCTTCAAATGGTATAGCAACCTTCTAAGTGCTGTAGCCATAACCACAAATAAATCTATTCTATTGGGGGATTCAGGTAAAGGGAGCAATGCATTTCTATTAAACAGTACCCACTTTTTTGTTTTTTTTATTACCTTGTATGTTTGCAAGGCTTAAGTTATTTAGGCCTCTAAAAACTTTAGACATTAGTGAGTATCACAGGAAACGCTATAATATACCACTTCAAGGCTTGGTTTATTCAGAAAAGGTCTTTGGAATCTGGAATCATAAATAATACAGATATGGCAAACAGTACATTATTGAACACTGGACACAGGTTTATAATATTAATTTATTTATTTGTATTGGATGAACACTTATTTACACAGAGCAGGCAGAAGGACATTTGTAAAAAAAAAGACACACTTCATTTAGAAAGATCTGCACATAAACAGTAAATGCCGGTACATTGTCAGAAACTGTGAGTAACATTGTTGATAAGGGGATCAGTTCGATTTCCCATAAGTATGGTCACTTGCTCTGCATTAGAGTTTTGTTTTCTTTAGTAAGATTTCATGTGAAATGTCTGTAGCAATGCTTTTATGTTCATATCTGTATCTGTTTGAGAGCTGTATACCTTTTAGTAAGATGCAAATCAAACCCAAACATTCTCACAGAAACGTAAAAAAAATTATTTGGAGGTTAAGAAAAGAAATGCTATGACTTTTTTTTTAGAAATGCAGCAGAAGTCTGCAGTCAAAATGTGGTAACAAACATTGCCTGTGTTTTTTTATTTGTGGTGCTTTGTAAGGTTATTGTTATTATTATGATTATTGTATTGGATTTGTTTCTACTCCTGTACCTGCCTGGAAACTGCAGGCTGAAGCCTTGTTTCTCTTTGTATACCAATGTGAAGCTTTGTATTATTTCCTTTCTGGTTCTGACTCAGTGAAAGTGTGTGATGTTTACATGTACAGAGGATTAGATTCTTTTCATTGTTGGGTCTGTGTTTATTTATTTATTTATTTTTATTTTTTCGAAGGCCCACATATCCAGCCTCAGTTTGTGACTTCAAGTTGTTTCTTTGATCTTGTTCATGGAGGGGTAATGTTATGTTAGAAAGTTATAGAGACTTGGTTAATTCACTGTTAAGGTCCTTGCACACTCACAATGCATTAAGTGAATATTTGTCATTTCTGTCATGGTTCATATTAATGTCCAGAACATGAAAATGCTAACTTTGTGCTTTTACTAATCAGACATGAGTCTAGTTCAACTGTTATAGAAGCCTGTTATTATTTGCAGGTGTGTTACCTCTTTGTTAAACACTGTTCAGTTTTTGCACTTAAGAAGTGTGTTACTTCCTCAGCATTAGTTCAGAATGATACAGGGTTGGGATCCATGTGCAAGGGCCTTGAGAGGCAACATTTCAGTCACTGATTGTGGATGAAGGTATTGGATCAGAAAAAAGGCAGAGAGAGCTTCTTATCAGCTCAAAGTGCAACAATGTTGTCCTTGCCATAATGCTACACAGAAGACCTGATGGTTATTGAACTTCAACTAATATTTTATGTCTAATTTCATAAAGACTTGAAACTAAATAAAAATAAAGCCAGTGATACCAGGTAAAAGCATAGCCTTCGTCAAACTGGTCCAGTTAACTAAAAATGTCCAATGTAATTAAGGCCTACTATGTTCGATTTTGCACTTTGACCTTTTGTAGAAGCTTCTCAGTGATTCTTAAAGCCATTCCCCTCATCTTGTTTACCCATATGGGGGACATAGGAACCTCAGGAACTGTTGAATCTCTGAGTTTGTTTTTTTAATCCAGTGTGTCCTGACTG
The DNA here is from genome assembly GCA_028565295.1 of Aspidoras spilotus. Lineage (NCBI taxonomy): Eukaryota > Metazoa > Chordata > Actinopteri > Siluriformes > Callichthyidae > Aspidoras > Aspidoras spilotus. The sequence goes on along the minus strand of JAOUQV010000026.1, from coordinate 2,521,019 downwards.
ACCAGTCCTCATGCTCTCTCTCAGCAACCACATCATTTATATTGAATTTGCTATATATCTTTTTATATTTATTATTGTGATTTAAAAGTGATACTTTTTTTCAGTACATGTGGTTGATTATTTTCATTCTTAGAAAAGTGTTGATAAATATAAATATATATCTGAATATATGTGAAGCAACTAAAAAATGGAAAACAGCAGGTAATTACTTTTATGTTTGTTTCATGCAAAAAAATATCAAGTGGTGGAATATTCCCACCTTTTACATATCACTTTGATGAGAGACTCATTATTGTCAGAAAAAAGACTCTTTTTACATTTTCAATGTGGTGTCAATGTTACAGTCTGAAAATCTGTTGGTTTTCCACCTGCTGCAAAGTTGCTAGTTTCTTTTCTCCAGAGGTGTGTGTGTGTCACTGCGTTACTGAATAAAACAGTGATCTGCATATTAGTCTTTGCATTATTTTGCGGCATATTCAACATTAGTCTTTACTTACCATTTAGATATTAATGGATAACATATTGAAAGAAAAAGTTGCTGCGTCATGCTATCTAGACATTTTCCTGTAACGGTGTCACATGTCCTTGTGGAGGTAAATATCATTCATTTTATACAATACATTATCTGACTGAAAAACATTTGAAATCTGGTTATTATCATTGGAGTAGTTTCCTAGGCTCCTATTATAATAACAACTACTGATAATAGGGAAGTTTACTGCATTTAACCCATCCACTATGCAATGCAGAGCAAGTGGGGGTTAGGTGCCTTGCTCAATGGAACTTGAGTGGTGAATGTTGTTGGCTAAAGTGGGGATTGACCTTGTGACATTTTGGTCCAAATGGCTCGACCTATAAGACACTGCAGTACCAAATTTGGTAGCATTTTTTTATCCAGGTTTTCCATTGAGCTGCACATTTGATCCAGTATGCAATCAATTATGTTCAATCAATTATCAACCTGAAATAAAACAAGCCATGCCAAAAAAATGGCAGTATAAATAACAAGCTGTTCCCACCAAAACCTATTTGATTTCTCAATTGGGAACTCAATGATAAGATTTGATAGACTGAAGGAAACAAGCATTTTTTGGTTAGAAATTTCTGTACCAGGTTAATTAGTGCACAAGAAATATGGACAGGTGGTTGCAGATGTACAATATATTCAAACTTAACTTTAAAATGGCAAGATAATTATTAATAAAATATACTCCTCCCATTTTGGACAATTCCATACTCCCAGCGTTTGGACCCAGCACATTCCTCTTCCAACAGGACTATGCACCAGTGAAAAAACAAGGTCCATAAAGACTGGGATGACAGAGTCTGGTGTGGATGAACTTGACTGGCCTGCACAGAGTACTGACCTTAACCTAATAGAACGTCTTTGGGATGAATTAGAACGGAGACTGAAAGCCAGGCCTTCTCGTCCAGCACCAGCTCTATCTGCAAAGGGTGGGCTGTCGTCATACTGAACCCTATGGATTAGTAATGGAATGTCACTTAAGCCCATATGTGACTCAAAGCCGGTGCGCAAATACTTTTGGCAATAGAGTTTATATATTCATGCCTGATGTTTGCCAGAGAGTACCTTGACACTTCACAATGGGACTGGCAAATGTTTAAAGGAGTGATGAAACTAAGGTCGAATTGTTCACGAAGAACACACAGCACTATGTATGGTATAAAATGAGTACTGCATATAAACATGAAATCAACATCACAACGGTGAAGTACAGTGGTGGGAGCATTATGACTTGAGTCTGCTTTCCTGCTTCAGGGCCTAGACCGCTTGCCAGCAACAACGGTTAAATAAATGTTCAAGTTTATAAAGCTATACTACAGAATAATATCAGGGTGGTGATACAACAGCTGAAGCTCAGTATAAAGTGATGCAGCAAGACAATGACCCTAAACATCAAACTAAATCTACTTCAAAAAAGTGACACAGACATTAAGTGTAATTTAATTGTGTGTGTGTGTGTGTGTGTGTGTGTGTGTAAGTGTGTGATCAGTGCTCTGGTGTGTACCACAGCACTTTTTAACTTAGAGAATAGGTTCCAGTGCTCTATGAAGAAAAACTGCTGAGAAACGTTCTTCCAGTCTACATGATGAATATCCTGGAGAGATTGTTCATTGCAAGTACTATAAAGATGCAACACCTGGAAATTGAACCATTCTGACTTTTTTTCTTGGATTTAAAACAACTAGAACTGCACAGTTAAAGGTTCGTGGTGATGATCATGTAATTTTAACATATGCTTGAATTAAATTTATTTAATTATCTTACAACCCCAATTCCTATGAAGTAGGGACGTTGTATAAAACATAATTAAATCAGAATACAATGATTTGCAAATAGTTTTTAAATAATTTAATGTTACATTTTTTTTTTGCAAATATTCAGTCATATTGAATTGGAGCCTGCAACAATTTACAAAAGGGACAGGGGCAAAAAAGACATTCCACAAGAACATTCCACAGGTAAAGGGGTTTATTGGTGTCTAATGTTTATATACGATGTATATATCTCTCTTCTTGTATGTATAGTCATTATAACTGAGTCATTGTAGAGTCATTATAGAGTCACTTTGTAGTTTTACAATTACAGACTGCAGTCTCGTATCTGTTTATTTGTATACTTTGCCTCCTTGTTGTGCAAAGATCAGAGCACATATAGAGCACGTATAATTTGGGTGGTGGATCATTCTTAGTACTGCAGTAACTCTGACGTGATGGTGGTATGTTAGTGTGTTCGTTTTGCTAAGAATGGCCCACCACTCAGATCATGCTCTGTGGGGTCCTAACTTAAAGAACAGGGCCAAAGATATAACAGTAACAGATACAGTCTGTAATTGAAAAAATGCAAAGCACTCCTTTATGGTCAGTGAAGCTGATATGGACAAATATTGTAGATACAAAGGAGGTAGCTTACATGTTATGGTGTAAATAGCTGAAATGACAATAAAGCCTCTTGAATTTGAACTTGAACATTTTTCCACTGTTATATTCTACACAGTATAGCTACTTTTATGCTACTATTATGTTTCCTCAGGTGATCTTGGAAGACATGATCAAGGCAACTCATATGAGATTATTTCCAAGATGTTTCATAGAATTAATCAAAAGGACACACAGGTACAATGAAATAAAATTTACACAAGTTTCTATTTGAATTATATTTAATATGTGACGTCTGCAACCATTAGAGGTCACCGAAGGACCTTTTGAAACCCAGTCACGTGAGACATTCATGATAGACTCTGCAGGACTAACTAGCCCTAATTGCCCCCATCTGATAATGATTTAGAGAGAGTGTAATATGCACGCTCGGGTATTTAAGGAATAGTTTGGGTTGAGTTATCTTCACTTTATCAACTGAGCTCTTAATTAATTACGTTTCCTGCCATGCTTTAAACTATGTCCTGTGATTTGTAGTTATTCATATTTGAGCCTTTTTTCAAACTGTACCTTTTGCCCTGAGTATTTTTGGATTATTGCCTGTTCTGGACACTTATGCTTAGGATTTTGGATTCTTTTCTTAGTGAAAGTTGCCTTATTTCATGAACTACAGTAAATAGGCCATTTTACAAATCACAAAAGGGTGCGGCATTGATAGATCTGGTCAAATGTAACATAGCTTTTTTTTCTTGTGCGCAGTGCTAAACACTTCTGGCTGAGTCATGTTTTTTGGTCTGTTCTCTCAACTCTCCTGCAGCTGCCAGAGTTTTCCTGTATTTAGCATTTCTAAAGGTAGGCTACAGTTTATTTCAGCCCTGAGTGTCCCTAAGCTAAATTGGATCTTTAGTCTTCTGGTTGGTCTAATCACTAAGTCGTGCCGGACCTCGAATAGTTGTCCACGGCACCACCTGACTAGTATTTATAAATAATAGTGCTTTTATAGCACTGCCTGTCCCACCAAAACTCTCAAACACACCTTCCATCTTAATTGGTGCATTCCCGGCTGCTTTTCTGGTCATCCTGGATGAATAGTTTAAATGCTGAACATAAATGTGATCTCCGAATTCTAAAAGATTTCTGAGCAGAGAACATTGCCAACTTGTAGCATGCTTATCCCTTTTTTTCAGTGGCACATATATTTGAAGATCTGCTGCATAACAACGGAGCAAAAAACACTACACTTCCTGAGAATGGTGAAAGGTATGTGAAATGTCCAAGCAGTGTCAGTAATACCAACATACTTTTGTAAAAGAGAGATGAGGTTACCATGGTCTGTTGTTTCAAAAGCAACTGTAAGTTCTAAAAACATAGCTGCATCTCAAGAGTCAGTAGCAAATAGCAGGTATATATACATATAGTATGCAGACTCAGCCCTATGAAAATGATTTTTGCAGCCATAAATGTAATGAGCTTAACCATATCCCGAACTAATATGAAATAATACAAAGCAATTAGCTCTTATCTTCAAAATGATGGGTGCTTTTGATGTAGTTGGAAATAAAAAATAGATATATGGTGCAGCAGATCATGTGCTCTGCCTCTTTTACAAAGAGACGCTCTCTACAGATGCATTTTCCGGGTGGAAGTAGCCTCATCCACCCCTGGCTGATGTGGGAGAAATTCTATGTGTGTTTTGTGGATAAAGCATATTTAGCAAACTTATCACATAGAGACACCTTTATATTTTTGAAACACATGTCTTCAGTGTCTAAGTTAAGGTAAGTGATTTTTACAGTACGTAGTGAAATAGACAGCATTCCCCCTTAGGACCAGGTTCGACATAAAATGACATTCTAGACAAAACTCATTAAAGTGCACTAGTGCACATTGCAAGAGCATAGGACAAGATGTGCAAAAACACAATTATGAAAACGTAACGTAGGAAAATTGACACCATTTTCTCCACGAGAAGTCTGGGTTCTGGGAAACCATCCTGTATATACTGTACATTCTGTATATAGCTGGAATGTATTATTATTATTATTATTATTATTGTTGTTGTTATTATAACAATAAAAATAATATAGAGGGGAGATGATGATGATGATGCACAATATCAGTATGAACCAATTTGTCGTTTCCATCAGTGCAAATAGAACACACACAATTTAGATTATAGGCGGAAGTAGAGATGCAATAGATATATTATTATTGCACTGCAATGATTATATACAGTGGTAATACATAATGGTCTGATTTGATTAGAAATCATGAATATACATCTGAAAATAATGTGCTGGGTGTATTACATTGCATGAATAACTAGGAAAAAAACATGTTCTGAAACCATAAATTGTTACTTTATACAATTGTCTTGTTTCCATGTAAATCAGCTTAAGTTATAGATAGCAAAAGGAAAATCAGTATATATCATGACAACACATATCTTATTACAGGTAAACCTATTTATTTATATATGTTCATGTTTAAATTTTATTTAATGTAGACTAGTAGCTGTCTCCTACTGGTTAGATGAATTTCACAACTATCCCTATAGCAGAGATATTTAGCCAGTTATTTATATAGATACCGACTATCTTTAGCCCACTGAATTGAGGGGCCAACAAAAACGAACAGGATATACTAAACCAACTTCTGCTTAATTAAGTAACTGCTCCCTCTTGGAGATGTCTGGACTGAAGAAGATGGCTCATGGCTTTTAGTTTGTTTCATAACAACTCACGGAGCTACACAATCGGTAAAGAAGGGGCGGAGGCTAAATCTGGAAACAGATGTTCGTAAGGCATGTATGGGAATATGGTCAGGTGTCAAAAACTTATGGACATGAAGTGTTGTAATTCATTTATCTGTATGATTTCACTTTCGATGGGAAATATAAGTAAAGAAAATAATTACATAACAGGGCAATATGCACAAATAATGAAAGATGCTGGGTTTAACTGCAAAAAAGGAAGAATATGTGAGAGTCAGATTCTCAGTACTAAACTAAATGAATTTAATATTTGGTGTTCTGGTATAGATCATCTTGAGGAATCTGAAGCAGTTCCTCCAGAGAACTGTATTCATGTTTTTTTTACACAACCCATCATACTTCATTTTCTTCTGAAAAGTGGTCTGTTTTATGTATTATCATGCATCCATTTTCACATACAAAAAAAATCTATTTTTGTTGGAAAACTTTAAAATCATTAATGCAGAATTCCATAAAAATAAACATCTCTAGCAAATTTGTCCTAAAAGAGAGACATTTGGGATGTTTCTCTTACTTTGGTGTCTGGCCCATTTATTGCATTTATCGCAAGCAATATAAACCAGTTTAAATATATCAAAATACTGGAAGGAGTCATGCTGAAAAAGAAATGTCCTCAAAATGGGTG
>JAOUQV010000026.1:2482945-2502134 GCA_028565295.1 Aspidoras spilotus | reverse complement strand
GTTTTTTTTGTCCCATCTTTTTTGGAATCAGGTTTTATAATAATATAATAATTTATAATCTGTTTTATAATTAAATGCTGGTAATAAATTAATGTTTTAAAGATGAATTCATATCATTTAAAATGAGAGAAAATATGCAGAATAAAGGTGTTGAGCACATGTGCATTTTACTTGGAAAATATCTCGTCAATGATGTTAGTATTAGTTTTAATAAAATTTAACATGGAGGTCTATGGGGATAATTAAAGACCTCCTCCTCATCAAATGATCGTAACTCGATAAGGAATGTATCAATTAGATATTTATACAGTTTACACAGGAAAAAGTTTAAATGGCAGAGGAACAGAGGTGAAAAATAAGAATGTTATGACAGAGTTTTGAAAAGTTTTGATTAATTAAACCAGGTCTCCTTCGTAGAGTGGAGCAAGAGTGCTTTGATTTTGTATATCAGAGTGTAAAATTTGAAAAGTGCTACAGAGTGAACAGAGGGTGCAGTCAATCTGTGACATGACGGGTCAGACTGGCAACTGTCCCATCATGTCAGATTGTGTGTTTCTAGCTTAAATATTGACTGAGTTATTGCAGTTTGAACATCTCCGCAATGTTATGTCAATAGGAAAATTTGGCCACAAACCAAGATAATTCTCTTATTTTTTAACATGCACATTTTTGGTGGTTTTGATATTTTTGGTGCTCCCTCTTTAGGAGAAACACATGTTCAATTTGGTGGAATAATAATAATAATAAATTAAATAACATTGTGTGTCGCTTTGCAACACATAAGTGATATTATAACCATTATTGGTATATAAATATGTTTTCTCTACATAATCCTGGCTACATGACAAACCTCACACTCGTATACTTTATACAAAAGCACTGAATCCAGTGCATTCCAAACAGCTTTTATTTACATTTGCCCCATACGAACACCACGTCCAGCAGTACAGTGTCATTTTTGGCTTGGGGTTGCTTTTATGATTGAGTCATGTGTATAATATTGTATTTTCTTTCATCAATGCTGCATTGGGATGCTCAGAGCTTTGAATTACATGCCAGCATCAGGGTAAGGATTTACTGGCACTATTACAGTCATATCTATATTTGTGATTTACTCTTTCTTTCCGTTTCACTCATTCTCTGATTAACCAGAGGCATTGGACTATTTCATTACGCATGTCAGGAACAGCACAGTTCTCTAGTGGTATATTGGAAAAGGTTTTATTTCACTGATAACACAGCTGTGGTATACCTGAACTTATTGGTTATTCTATGAAACAAATCCTCTCGTTATTTTCCTTCTCCCAAGGTTAAGACAAAGCTAAAGCTTGCTATGCTACTGATATGTCCTCTGACTTGTCCAGATCTAGAATATAACATAAATATATAACTTTGCTACAGAAAGCTCCACCCTTTTTATTTTAGAATGTATTTCAGATTTGACTTTAAAATACACTTACCTTCCACTTCATTAGGTACATCTTTTTGGTAAAATGTTGGAACCGCTTCCCTTTAGAACTGCCTTCATGCTACTTTCACCAGAGATAGTATTTTGCATTGAGTGTTGGAGTTACTATAGCATAGTCTTCCCATTCTCCTCTGACCTCTCACATCAACAAGTCCACGCAACTGCTGCTCACATGATATTTTCTTTTTTTTCTTACCATTCCTTGTAAACCCTAGAGAAAATCATGTGTGAAAATTCCAGTAGATCAGCAGTTTTTTAAAATATACAGACCAGTATCAACCACGCCATGTTCATAGTCACTTTAAAAGTAACTTTCTTTCATATTCTGCGATTGGCTATTAGATATTAGATATGCATCAACTCTGGCGCAAAGGCAGAAACAACCCTAGACAGGGCACCAATCCATCCTAGGGCACATAAACAATCATATACACATTCACATACTAACGGGCAATTTAAAGACACCAATTAACCTATCATGCATGTCTTTGGAATACCTGGAGAAAACCTGCACATACATGGGAAGAACATGCAAACTCCACACAGAAATTTCCAGAGTCACCCCACCCGGGGCTCGAACCCGGGATCTTCTTGCTTTGAGGCCACAGCGCTATCCACTGTGCCACCCTTGTATGTCAGCATCTGCTGTTTAAATGGTTCTGTTGAAATAACACCATATCGGTGCAATAGAGGAGCACTGCATACAGTGAGAGAAAAAGCTAGATTTAGGTAAAATAATTAAAATCTATAGATTAATCAGTTCTTGAAATATTATATTTATACTGTATATTTCAGTTGCCACATGCCACACTGTGGTATATAAAGAGTGTGGTAATGATGTGGGTTCTATTCTGTAATTGTGATTGTGATGTTTGAGATTTTGCATCATACCATGTGACTAGTGAATTGCTAGATTTTCTTCACTAGTGGAGTTAGTAACTGTTAGTAACTAGAGTACGGCTTTAGTTTATTTTAGTGTACTTAACAGTTTCTGCTGGCAGAAAGTCTAATATAATGCTTTTAAATATATATAAAGCCATAATACATGCATGGACACAACTGGTCACACACGGATGTCTAGTTGTTTATTTTTTGTGTAAACTTGTGTTTTATTTCTTATTAAACATAAGCACAAGTGGTCCAGCATTGCTAACTGCAGAAGTTAGTTTGTTCTGAAATGATGCCATTTAATGCTTTATTTCTTGCTTATAGCACACACACACGCAAACCCTGCACTTTATTTGTGGGGGTTCTAATTATTTTCTGTCATTCTCATTTTTAAAAGAACATGGACGGTAAGTGTGTTTTAAACTACCTGAACTCCTCAGACTACAGGCTACAATGCCTTATACTTGTAGCAGTTTTCTAAACACTTTTATTATTTTCTAAACACACACTTGGAACATTCTGGTGCAGTGTAATAGTTTGTTTCTCTCCACTCCAGTGTGTACAGTTTCTGTGCGCTCTTGCTTGGCTAACACTCTCTGCTTGCTCTAATGCTTCTGCTTCTGTGTTCACACTGCTCTCGGAAGTAGCAGCTACTCCATGCACCACTCCCTAAGTATGCCAACTATGAGGTAAAGTACTAAGTACAACCGTCCTCCTTTGCCTCTAAATATCGCATCTGTTTCCATGTCACTGGAATGTAGGAAAGAGTTTAGTGGTTGTCCTGGACATTTCCTCATTTATGTTGCTATAATGCATGCAAAGTTTGTTGATATATATATATATCATTGAGTCCAAATATCATTTCTGCTCCAGTTAAATTTTCTTGTTTTTCTTCCTAAGGAATTCACCAACATTTAAAAACCTGGAGGACAAAATGGTAAGCATATAAACACCGTGTCTAATGTAATGAATAGAACAAAATGTAATTAAGAGAACAAAATGTAATTAAGAGAACAAAATGTAATGAATAGAACAAAATATGCAGAATTTGTCGTAAAAGTTTTAACTTTAAATTTCCTATATTCCAGGCAGGGAATAGAGGCACGAATGGTGAAGATGCATAAGTGCCACGAGAGCCGTTCTGAACAGGAAGCACAAATGTATCACCAAAACTGACCACTGTGACCTGAACTACCAAAAAACCTGTACTGCTGTATTGAAGGCAAAGTAAAAAAAAATCTGTTTTATTGTACTAAAGTCCCCAAAATGCTGTAAACTCTATATCTACATCTCTGCTTCTTTTAAACTAAAGTAACTTTGCATACTGAACGCATGTGAATGCATGACACATGTTTTACTACTGCTTCACTTGTTTTCCGAAAAGCTTTCCCTCTTATGCCAACAGGTCGATTAAGAATTACTGCATCATGTCTGCTCCGATATTCACACACACCTAATTTACACTCCGATATACACTGTGGATTTTAATGAAAATGATTCCTCGTCAGTGTGTGTCCTTCCTGTTACAATATGAAGAATGTGACACTGCTTACTGCATCCCTCCTGACTCAGGGCTACAGGTGCTGGTGCTTTGATTATAATGTGATCAATATAACTAATGCACCACAAATGCTTTAAGATTAAAATATTCCTTTAATTACTTCAATAATTGACTATTTTGGGTTGGGGGACGGTCTGTTTACTAGAATTTGATTAATTATGTTGGTTATTTGTGCGTTTTACGGGTTAGATTATGGATAATGTAAATATTTAGCTACAGTTGTGCATACACACAAGTGTTTGCTTGCTTACTTACTGTCCTGCCAGATAATACTCAGCATCTGGGGGGAGGAGGAAATAAAGTACATGATTAACCATGTGTTCATTTTGCCTAGATATATTTATGGAAGGTTTTTAACTTAACTCTCAGACTTACTTTTATTCCAAATATAAATATGAACACTCGTCTGTGTGCAAATTCATGGTATTCAGCATTAACACGCTTGAATAAAGAGGTGTAAAACGCATGGTAGTGTTGATTTAATCTGGCACATCACTGGTCAATATTTAAGTTTACAGATACACAGATTTCATTTGTCCAGGCAGTTTTCCGAAGTCTGTTTGGACGATTCTGGAACATGTTCATCTCCCTCATCCTATGCCAACAGATGGATTAAGAAGCCTGGTTTCCCTTTACATGTGACAGAACAGTTTCAGGGTGTGTAGTGTGGTGTATGCCGTGTCTGTTACATTTCTAAAATGTAATGCAATTTATTCAGAGAGGAAACATGAAGTGTTCATAAACATTTATTTTTAAACCAGCAAATCAGAGAACTGTATGTTTTCCTTTTAATTTGAACAGACAATAACCATGCTACAACATAAAGGTCTATAGATTTACTCCATTATTCTGCGTTTGGATGAGACATTGCCACATCCAAATAACATACCATCTGACAAGACAGAATTTAATAAACATGACAAAAGGTCATAAATAAAACGGGGAAACAATGCATTACTATTTCACTACAATCACACAACATTTGAAGGAACTATGTCCTGCCCATGTTTGGCTTTCCCTAAACATTCCGACGTAGAACCTTGAATGGCCGAACCAGTGTGATTTTCGGGAGGGGTGGGCAATGCACAAGTAAGAACCACAGATGCAAACAACCATCAAAAGCCATCAAGAGCAGAGACACACAAAGGAAAAGAAAAGTGTGAGCGAGAGCTTGAGAAAGTGTCAGACACAGAATATTCATCTGCATAGAACAAAATCGGTAAAATGAGTTTTAGCCTTTAAAATAAAATAAAAAAACATGAACCAAGCTGGTAATTTGGACAAAAGAGTATAAGATAAATCATAACGCATCACCTTGAATGCAGGCGGCATGACTCATAGGTGATGAGATGAGATGAGATGCACGGCTTGGAAGCATGCAAATGTACAGCAATTTTTATTTAAGATCTATGGCGAACCTTCACGTGAAACCTTATTTAGTATCATGTTCAAACGTACTGGCTACATTTTCAGGATTAACAACACTGTTCTAAAATGAACAAATGCTGCGTGTCAGTGACCTACTAGTGACCAGTTAAAGTAATTGTTAATAAGGCGGAATGTCACACTGTGGTTCAAAGCACAACTGTAACATCACATATTTAATTCACTACATAGCCATGTGCAAGGTTATAGGACCGTCTTTCACTTCTGACAGATATTGCACCTAAACTGGCATAAATAAAAGGACTTTATAACTCTTTTGCATGATTACACTGCTGACATTAAAACACTTATCCAAAGCTAGAACTAAAATACACTGCTGCTGAATAAATGACTCTTATCTAACACATTCACAATTACCCTGACCTTATGGTGCAAACGGAGCGGAAATATGACTGCAAATAATCCATGATCACCATAAGCCACCACACAGTGCAATAAATATGAGCTATAACAACAACAAAGTAAAAATACACAAAATATACATATACTGTACATAGACGCAAATGGATTACATGGTATATCTATATAAAACATTTTTTCCTTCCTCTTTACATACACTCTGGAGATGTACAGTCCATTATCATGGAACAGAACATGTTTCAGTAGTAAATCTATTAAAATGTAAGTATTATGGGCATTACTGAGGAAAAGTGAGCTAAATAATATACAGCTTATAATTAGGTAGACAAGACCCCAGCAGCCTGATCATACTTTAATAGACACAGACACCCGAACTGCACAACTTCTGACCAGTGACTGATACACGCCCGTCTTTCTGAGCACGTCAACACACTGTAAAATACAGATGGCATACATAAATATTAAGAAAATAGATTTTGGAAATATTCAGTGTTTGGCAGCGTCTTTTGCATCATGTTGGACAAATGGCTAAAGACTAGAACTGTATTTAATATTAAGGTTGAGATCTAGAATGCATAGGGTGGCCATTATTTATACTGAGTTAACCTAGCCCACCCCCCAAGTAATGGCGTGTGAAATGAAAGCATGCATTGCTGGAATAAAAACAGTTCATTAAATGTGGCTTTTCTTACAGACACATGCAAATCACGTACATCATTTAAACAAGAATGTGAGAAAAACAATGCACATAACCAGACCTAATGTATTTGAGCTCAGCTAATGACTGGGGAACAGAGCATGCTTCGGGACACCGGATATTTTGGCTGGAGAAGAGGCTGATGGAACGACAAGTTTGGAAGTCAAAGGCCAAAAATGGAGGTCAACCAGTGAAAATATATTTTGTTCTCTTTTTTGTCATTAAACTGCTTATTTTCAGGCTACAATGAGATGAATATATGAGAGTCTGGATGAATTGTGATGGCGGTGGATGTGAGAAATGGGTGTGAATGTCTGAAAGAGTTTAGATTGTGTTGCACTCTCACTGCTTTCTCTTTGCCAATGGTGGCTTTTTTTTCTTTTAAATGGCTGGAGTTGCTCATCTGCTTATTTGTCAGATTTTGTGGTGGGATAAATATGGCAGCTGGAAAGAGGAAGATGTTTTTAGTTGAAGCTGGTGTCGGTCCGGTAGGTGGTGTGGTGGCCGTCAGATGTTAGCTGGGTGGTCTCTGTGGCTGACGGTTGCAGGACAATGGGCTCTCCACCACCAGCCTCTGTTTAACCACAAAGAAAACATTTACAATAGCAAAGATTTGTGAATTGTTGCTCCTGAGAGCAAAAGAAAGCATTCAAACTACTGTCCAGATAATCCTGATGAGGCTTCAGGTATCCAAGAGAGTAAAACAGTTCAGGCTCACTGTGGAATGACATTCACTGCCCCTACAAATTACAAAAACACTAGGCCGGTCAAGGGCGTTTAATCTATGAGCTTGTATGTGGAAGACAGTGGAAATGTTGTTCCTAAGAGCATGTGCAGCAATTTAAAAAGATTAGGTTGACTGGCTTCTCACTCTCAGACTTACTTAGTAGGAAATGACAGATGAAAGTAATTGGTGTGAATGTGGAGTGTGGGAAAAAATGTGCGACTTTTACATCATACAACTCACTGTTAAAGAGTCTGGTAGTGTAAAGGGTCACAGTTCTTGCTTAAATTTGAATATACTGTAATAGAAACCACTTATGAATACAGACATGCTCATCTGTACTATAAACATGCACAATCTTTTTTCTACTATATAGTGAAAGTAATCTATTTTCCATTATGCTTGCACACAGAGGAATTTGACCTCTGCATTTAACCCCTCTGTGCATTAAAACACACACACACATATATATATTTATATATATATACACACACAAGCAAGCGAGTACCCACATGTACCCGTGTGGCACAAATCTTTAGGAAAATGTTGCAGGCATCAAATAAAATAAAAATTAGTGAATATTTGCAAAACAAATTATCCATTTGAACATTAAATAGCTTGACTCTTTGAAAGCATGGTTTGGCAAAAATTAACTAACCCTGTTCATACTATATTTGGGGTGCACATTTAAAGAAAATATTTATTCCAACCGAAACTAAATATTGGAAAGCTGCATGTAGACTACATTACGATAGCTTCCAGGTCATCTGTGTTAAGGCATAAATCACATTATGCATTACAATAGCTAGCCCGGAAAAGAATCTTAGTTTCATGTTAAAGAATCACAAAAGATAAGGAAAAGAACATGTACACAAAATGTTTACCTGCATTGAAATGTATGGGATTCACAGGAACAACTTTAGTTAGTCATAGGGTTAAAGTCACTTCATATTGTTTCCACTTATACAAGTTATCTACAGCTGGTATTCTCAAATGTAAGTGTTTTTACATAAAGATGTAGAATTAACACTGTAGGGGGGTAGAATAGTCGATTTTAAACAGACTGTCACATGTCCACCGTAGAAGTTACAGAATAGTCTAGAGTCTAACCTCTCTCGTCAGACTGCAGCTGGGCCTCCAGGTCTTCAGGAGAGACGTAGAACTCCTGGTCCTGTCCCTCGGGTGGCCGTGGTTTACACTTCCCACAGCAGCAGTTACAGCAACAGCACAGACAGCAGCAGAAATAGCAGCCTGTAGCCAAGCCACAGAACACAAAGAGTGCCTGCAGAGGGAGACAGAAAATACCATGAAAGACAGAACGGACCACAGAAGGTAGAAGGCTAAGAAGAAATGCAGATTAATCCAAAAAAAGAAAATGTGCAGTCTCATATACTTATTTGACCATCCTTAATACTTCATTTATACCATCCATATTGGTGGTATGAACAAAATAACTAATTTTCCTCAGACCACCCTAGGAACACTGACCACAAATAAGTGGGGGTGTATATATGGAGAACACAAATGTCCAAGATGTGGTCTTAGCCCTATGGGCTAATCACTTTGCCATCAGTCAGGAGTTGTTTGATAGCCTAACCGAGGAAAATTCCCACAAAAACCTCAGGTCGATTTTCGGTAAACCCGTGGCCTAGAGTAACTAAAGCATCTCTGGGTATCTGTGCAATAAAGTACTTTTTCAGAATTTCATGATCATGCACTGTATATAAGTGGCGTTATGTTAGTGAGACTCGATGATCATGTTGACACAGTCAATGACATTTTCTGGTCACTAACAAAGGTGCAGGAAGACAAGGTGTGCAAAGGTTCCCTGAACTGGAAAGTTTAAGTTCAGGAGAAACTATTTCGGAAGCCAGGTAGTTGAAATCATACCCTGCCTGGGCTGTCTTCCTCTCCTTAATAGAAATACGTGCACGATTATTGCACCAGTGCAACGACACTAATGAAAACATTTCCAGACCTATGTCAGTTCCTTTATGCTGGCTTATCAGCAGCCGGTTCCATGATTTTGAACTCCCATAATTGGGTTCCCATAATCTGGCCCATACCCAAGCCTCTACTAGAGCAACCCGAAGATAAATCAGTTACTAAGCCACACAGGTTTGTCATGGTTTATTCCACATTGATGGAGGATGAATCTGTCTGGTGAGTAGACCTAATTGATGATAGCCACATGACTCTGCAGACCGTCTCAGTCACGTTCATCACTGCTGACCATAAAACAAATCTGCACTTGTCCCGGGAATTTAGTTCAGGGGGTACAACAAAGTTGTGACTAAGGCAACCGAAAGCTGAGACTCTGAAATCACAAATCAAATCGAACAGGTAAATGAAGCTGACGCTCAAAAAACGTTAAATGAACATGACAAACTTCGCCAAATTATTATCAAATATAGAGCCTTCTTTGCCCGAGATTCAATGGATTGCAGCCTAACCAATATCCATGCCATTCATATTCCGACCACACCTGACTTCCCTTTAATGTTTGTATGCCAATAAAAGATCCCCTTGTTGTCACATGAACCAGTACAGGAAATTGATGGCTTCCTAGAGAAAAGGATTATTAGGCCATGCAATAGCATATATCCAGCCCCACTCTGGACAGTCATAAAGTGGAGACTTATGATTAACTATTCCCACTATCAAGATCGCCAATGACCCAATTGGACCATGAGCTCCCCAAAGTCAAAAATGCTAAATATTTTTCCAGACTAGATGTAGCATCTGGCTTTTGAACCATCCCCGTCCACATAGCCGACCAACACAAAATAGCATTTACCTTTGCCGGTTGACAATACACGTTCACGCGCTGTCCCTTCATCTATGCTAAATCGCCGGCGGAATTCAACATTTTCCTGAACAAAGCATGTCCAAGCACCCAAGAACTATAGGCATTGATTTATGTGGACGTTGTTCTAATAGGCCATGCAACATTGGAAGAACATCTAGCAGAAATAGATCACGTCCTAAACCAACCATCTCTGTCCAAGTGCCAATGGTGGGCCTTCTCGTAGGTTCAGAAGGTGTGCTATCCCAATTGAGCCAAATACAAGGCCTAAGTAACCTAAAGGCACCAACCAATATGTCTGAACTTCCTTGCTATTTGTAATTATTCACATTCATTTATTAAAAGATATGCTGGCATAGCTACACCGTTGTGCAATCTTCTAAAGAAGGATGATCCCTTTGTCTGGGAAGAATCCCAAGAACTGGCGATGCAACCTGGCCACAGCATCATGTCTGGCTTACCCAGATCATCCCAATGAAATCCACCTAGAGGCAGGATTCTCAAGCCATAGAATGTACGCTAACCTCTACCAAATGCATGATAAAGACAAATGGGTAATACCATATGCAAGTAAACCCCTTTTAGGCCCTGAAATCAAGTATGATGACTGTGAAACGGCATTGCTAACCACAGTATGGACTGTAAAACATTTCTTCCAGTACTTGGGGAGACAAAAGGTGATTGTTGAAACACACCATCAAGCAGTGACTTTCCTATATAGCCAACGACTCCGAGACTAATGCTTAAGTTGCCTCTTGTTTAATGGCCGTACAACGTTTTGATATTAAGATTAGTTACACCCAAAACTTAAAATCACAATTAGGTACCAGTCTTGCAGCCTGCCCAAACTGCCCCACTTCCCCAACCATAGCCAGCAAAGGTGAGCAATCACAAACACGTCAATGACATGACTACGGCATATGTTGATGGATTCTCATTCCACCATGAAAAAACCCAACCCCGGGCAGGAGAGGGGGTAATATGTGTCAATGAAAACCCTTGTGCCCGCACGGAAATCTCTGAACCTAATCCACTATCTTCTGGTATGGTATCTCCTGCCCCTGTCTTTTCTGATTCTGATCTCGTCGATTTACAGTCGGCAATAGGTAAGACGATACAATTTTTGTCACGCCAGCCAATAAAGATTCTATTCCAGGCCTTTCAGACTTATACAAGGCTCGGGCTTCACTACGTATGGTGAAGGGCTTGCTAACACATGGCCCAGATGACCTTACTTTACAGGCATTCGTGGTGCCTCAGGGCCACAGGGGTTAATGCTGTCATACGTCCATGATTCCCCATTCGCAGGACACAAAGGAAACAAAGCAATCTACCAAGCACTCCAACAAATAGCTTATTAGCCTCACATGAGGAAAGACATAGCCGACTATGTAAAAGGATGCTTGGTATACTGCCAGTTCCAACCCTCAAAACTAACCCACAGAGCACCTTTGCAAAAGAGAGGAGTAGCATTCTCATGGTGCGATCTGCAAATCGACTGGGTAGGCCCGCTCACAAAGTCAACCAGGGAAAATAAATACTTTCTAATTGTAACCTGTGCTTTCACCAAATGGGTCATATGCTTGCCCACACGCGTCTACCAATACTGCTTAAACAACTTCAGTACTGCTAATGAATCAGTACGTCTCTTGGTTTGGCTTGCCCAGCTTTATAGACTCAGATAGGGGAACACACTTCACTACATAGTCCTACATAATGATCTCAACCAGAAGTACACAAATAACCCGGTACACTCATAAGATACTACAGTGGTAGCAATCTAAAGTCACTAATAACTTAGTAGGGGTGATCCTACTAAGGGGTTACTAATAACTTAGTAAGGTGACTCCATCCATAATTAAGCGAACCCGACCTCTAGTTGCCAACCGCAGGTCACACCCCTAGAAAGTTAATATTAAACTAAACCCGCCCAGGTATGTAGACAGCAACAACTACCATTACATTATCCAGTTGGCTGAAGCCCATAGACCGAGGATACGAGCAGACATTCAAGCAGAGTCAGTAATTAGGTTAAAACTGCAGGAAAAATCGCACAGGGAACTGCTGTTCTTGATACACATATTGTTGCGTTAAAATAAATTACTCCAAACTGTGAACTCAATTATTTTAGTATTGCAACAGGATTAAGCTCACACCCAATTGGTCTGTAGGTAATGTCTTACAGAATGTTAAATTCGTAAGGTAAAAAAAATTCTGTACCAACCCAAACCAGAAAGCCGTGTAACACACTCAAGGGGAGTAAAATTCATCCCGGAGCTGGACTGCAAAAAAAATCATCCCTGTGCCGGGTTGCAAAGCCGAGAGCTGTACATCGCTTGGAATGAAGGTATGCAAAGCGATGCAATTCCTGTAATCTGTTTTCAGTCTATCTTTAATCCATATTGAATAATTTTTCTCTCATTATCCATTCTGACTTCTCTTCTGGTATACCCGCCCACCTCCACTCACTCACACGCACGCACACACACAACACACACACTAAGCTAAGGTCAAATTAAATCATCTGGCTTACCTGGTTGTTATCTTTAAATTGTATGTTCATCCATCTTTTCCACATTTTCAATAAATAACTTTTAGATCTTTTATGCGTGGACCTAATAATTTTTATTTTTACAATGGCGTAAATCTCTGCCTTAAGTTAATGAGTTCTGATTGGCTTGAATAAGCATTCTTAAACAATACAATCCACTCGGATCCCTAGAATTAAATAAAAAGAACAGCCGTGAGTGGTGCCCCAATAAAAAAAGATACTGCATACATTTACATTTGTAGTATTTAGCAGACGCCCTTGTCCAGAGCGACTTACAAAAGTGCTTAGAGATAATGTCAGTAAACACAATCTTTCTGACTAGACCGGAACCCAACAAGAATATTCTCAAGAAACTGTTGTAGAATTGTGCATGTGGAGTTTTTTTGGCGCTTTGGCAAGGATTTAAATAGGAAAAACTGTGTTTAGGTGAGGTAAGTGCGGAATAAGTGGGTCTTCAAACAGCGTTAGATAGCTACTGACTCACCTGTTCGAACAGTAAGGGAAAGCCATAACAGAGAAGAGTCTAGAAGCATGCGGAAGGACCAGTCGAGCAGTGCTAGATGACCGGAGTCCACAAAGTGCAGTGCGGGGTGAATATTAATGCTTTACCAAGTACAACTACAATTGTAGGTCATTTGAATGCTCTGAAGTCCAGTTAAGCAAACTTACATGTATTAGTATTCATATGAATATTTCTAATTAATACACACAAGTATTTCTTCTATTTAATATACAATCGATTCCGGCCACTGTAATGGGCCAGTATCTGCCCCACACCTCTATACAGTCAACAATTACTGAAACTGTCACACTAGGTAATAACTACATTTTTTGATTAATTACAGCATGGAGATATCGGGAAACAAACACCAAAAGGTGGCAAACATCCTCCATGTAAATACCCGAGAGTCCTGATCCAGTGATTGTTTGTTATTTGTATAATGTATTAAATACAATTTACTGTGAATTATAATTTACGTTAATTATTTAATACACAATCATAAACGGTACTACAATGGTAGATATGAAGAACAGTAGCAACCAGAAAAAACTCTAATACGTCCAAAGAAAAACAAATGTAATAACTGTATGTAAATGGTTTTGACATTTTTTATGCCTGGACTGACCTTGGCCCACCAACTGGACAGGACAAAGTAAGTGTTGACATTTTCTTCTCCGAACTGCTCAGCTACATACAGCCCAAGGGAGCCATACTTGTCATAAATGTTGCGTTTGGTTGGGTCGTTCAGGATGGCATGGGCGTTGTTGATCTCTTTAAACTTATCCGCTGCCTCAGGATTCTCTGGGTTCTTGTCAGGATGGTATTTTAGGGCCAGTTTCCTTTGGAAAAACATAGTCAATTCTTCAATTTGGGCTTCAAATTAAAGTGCATTTATGTACTGTATTGTATTTCATGAATAAGTGTTTTGTTAAGAGACATGATTGGCTAGACAATGAACACATTAACTCATGGTCAGCTATTAATATATTTGTGTGAACACTAAATCCCTATTGTCAAGTAAGGTATAAGCCATTTCACACCGACCTGTAAGACTTCTTGATGTCATCAATAGTGGCCAGTTTGTCAACACCCAGCACATGATAGAGAGATTCTCCAGAGGTCGAGAGGGTGCGCTGCCTCTGATGTTCAGTCATGGCAATTTACGCTCTTAATAATCTGCAAATCAAGAAAGTTGCTTAATAACCACAAATACAAAAGCAGTCAAATATGCCCCGTTCTATTTAGCCGGTTTGTTAGGACATTTTTAACAAACTTAGCTGTTAGCCTGTTAACATAGTTATCACGGTGTTTACTACCGTTTAAGCTTTGCCTTATTGCCTGTTCTCACTGATGTTTAACCCCTGCTCATGTTGTGTTTTTACAGAGCTAAAGAGAGCCAGAGTGTTGTGGATCCCCTGCTTGAGTTATTTACCTGAATAACCTCTGAGAGTTACCGTTGACGAACTTGTGTTGTAGTTAATCCTGTGGCTTTGTTTTGTTTTATCCCAACACTCTGTGCTGCTCGTATATTTTTGTGTGTCCATAAAATAAACTTGCACTTGTCTCCACATCTGTGTTGCAGGAGTCAATTGAACCGCTGACATGGAGGCAGCAGACAAAACGCAAATCTAATAAGCATTGCTATTAAGCGCACAGCAGTTGGAGGAGTTACGGCGTGCTTTTCGGGAAATGGAGGTACGCATGCAGCAGGGTTTGACACTGGCTGTGCTGCAATGTAAGCTTTTTTCTTTACAAGAAGCCATTTCAGAAGAACAAAACGTGGCTATCATGATTGGTGCACTCAGTGACAAGGCTCTGGAATGGGCAACCGTGTACTGGAATAATGGCCCAGGTCATTTTTTGACCAAAATGACTTTTTTTCCCTAAATCACCTCACCTATGTTCTTATTGACATTGACATAAATAATATTTAAATGAAAAACCTGAAAAAAATTATTTAGGCAATTATTTTAGAAAGGTGACGATATACGGTATGTGTCATGGGATTAATGAATATAGATGTTCAGGAAAAGTGCAAGTGTCAGCCACGTAAAAGGAGCCGGACGGCCTTCAACTTGAACGCTCAGTGCTGTCATGTTGATTCTGTTTGATTCACAATTGACCATGTGGCAAATCATTTGCAAATGAGCATTAGGATTTATGTCTGATGAAATAAAGACTGCAGTGCATTTATGTCTCGCAACTCAGCCTAAAATATTTTTTCAGGCGAGAATAGGAAACAGTGTTGGCAGATATGTATTTAAAAGCAGAGTGATTTTATCATGAAAAAGTGTATATTTAATATAATTTATGACACACATATTTGTGGAGTCTTTCCACACTATAAGCATTAACCTCTATGTATTGCCTTTTTTTTTTAAATTTTCTTCCTTTTAGAGATTAAGGCAGATATATCAAACCCAAACTCACACACATTTATCAAATGAGATTGCATTCATTTTTATTAGAGCATATTGTAATGGAAAAGTGCACATAAATAAATGTAATCTGATATAATGTGTTGCAAAGGTGCAGTTCTTGGTTTGCAGCTCTCATTAACACGTGTTTTTAAACGGAATATTTATTCAATGCACTTGTGTTTGTTAGTTTAACACCGCTTTGCAACAATCACATATTACCCTCAGGGCTTATTAGTATTATTATTTCATAATGTTTTCAAGAAGACGAGGGTGTGCCATTATTCTACTAGCACTATTACACCATCCCAATACTATGAGATTTCTGCCAAAACTGGAAAATAATTCTGTTAACAAAAACTGCGTATAAGAGTCTACAAAAATAATTACACAGGTATAACTGCATTTATTAAATCATAAAATCAATGCAATTATGAAGTGCTTTGGAGAAATCTAAAAATATCCATCATGTAATGATAGCACAATAGGGGTCAGCCATGGCTAAATAAATAGAGGGCTGGGAACTAAGAGTTCACCGTTTCGATCCCCACTCTAGGCAAGTGATGGCTGAAATGCTTTCCGTGCACCTCAATGGGGGCAGCACACTGCTCCAGGTGTTCATACCTGGATGGGTTAAAATCAGAGAACTATTTTCCTCTGAGATCAATAAAAGTAATAAAAATTGAAAAAAATAAAAATAAAGCCCACAAATATTGTGATAAAATTTACAGATCATATTACCCAGTCCTACGTTAAATATAAACTATTTAGTCAAATAAATAAATAATCTGAGTAGACTGCATAGTGTCTAGTAGCCACACAGTGAATATGACATGTGCATTTTTCAGCTGCGAATCCTAAACCATATAATGTCATAAGCCATTATTGGGTTAATTTCTAGCCAGCTGTGTTTTTGACTAGATTAATTAATAAGATATTTGAGAGTGAATTGATGCCTGAGGAATGGAGAGAAAGTGTACTTGTACCAATTTATAAGAACAAGGGTGATGTGCAGAGTTGTAGTAATTTCAGGGGCATAAAGTTAATGAGTCACACAATGAAGATTTAGGAGAGAGTTGTTGAAGCTAGGCTTAGACAAGCAGTGACTTTTTGTGAGCAGCAGTATGGTTCAATTCCAAGAAAGAGCACCACAAATGCGATTTTTTCTGAGAATGCTGACGAAAAAGTATAAAGAAGAGTATAAAGAAGTATAGAGAGACATCATGTCTTTAGATAGATTTAGAGAAAGCCTATAATAGGGTGACGAGGGAGGAACTGTGGTGTTGTTTGAGAAAGTCCGGAGTGGCTGAAACGTATGTTAGATTGGTGAAGGAAATGTATGAGAACAGAATGATAGTTGTGAGATGTGCTGTAGGAGTGACAGATAGCTTCAAGGTAGAGGTGGGACTGCATTAAAGATGCATTAAGGTGGAGGTATGCTCTAGAATGGAATAAGACAGAATACATGTGTGTGAAGGAGAGGGAGACAGGTAGAAACCATCAGGCTAAAGGGAGAAGTGATCACAACGGTGCATGAGTTCAGATAATTAGGATCAACTGTCCAAGGAAATGGCTAGTCTGGAAAAGAGGTGAAGAAGAGAGTACAGGTAGGATGGAGTGGATGGAGAAAAGTTTCAGGAGTGTATCTGAGCAGGAGAGGGACCCAGATAAGCAAGCACAAAACACTATCTCGTAGCTTAAAAAATAGCTAGTTCTGTTGCATGGATAGTTTGTGTCTGAAAAAGCTGGCACGGATTAGAAACAGGTACTTTGCTGCAACTTAGACTGACTTAAACACCACTAACCTCTCTTAGCTTTCTTACTAGTATTGTTGCTATATTATAGTTTTAAAACATCTCTAGCACCTTTGTCAACAATTCTTTTTTCAGGGACTTTTGGGTGAATCAGATACGATCGGATATCGTTCAGTCGGTCCTTAATTTGTAGCATTTTTTTCCAATTGGTTTCCCTGTGTGTTATTTGTTGAATTGTGCACTTGTTTTGTCCTGTATTTATGCACCCTCTAGTTGCGGTTTGCGTCCTCTGGTTTTGCCATGAAAATAAAGCAATAGATCCACTTTACCATCTCAAAACACGTATCTTTCAGCTTTTCCATGCCACATGTTATTGCCACAGTGAGTTATTCGCATTGTCGATCTGGCACATTTTATGCCAGATACTCTGCCTGACTCCTTTACACTTTTGGGGTTAGGATAGCTTGTACGTTCATGATACACAGTATGTAAGCTTTACTCTACTCAAGTAACAATTTGCATAATTTCTAAATACAGGAAAAAATAAATGTGAGAAATTGACTTTGTATAATTCAACATATAGAAAGCGTTTGTTTGTTTCATATAGTCATTTTATTTAAAAAATAAAAGTCACTGTATTTACAGAAACTGAGCTATATCGTGATATGCATCATTATTATGATATGAATTAAGCTCACCGCCCCCTTTTTTAGGTACCCCTTGCTAGTAACTAACTTTTGCCTTAATTATTTGTTGCATACTTAGAACAGAGATGGTATTCTGCATTCCTTGTTTGTAACAAGTGGTTAGTTACTGTTCAATTTCTAACATCTTGAACTAGTGTACCTATTCTCCTCTGAACTCGCACTGGATATTTTCTCAGACCATTCTCCATGATAGTTTGTTTGAAAATCCCAGTAGATCAAAAATTTCTGAAATACTCAGACCAGCCCATCTAGCATCTAACCATTCCACATTCAATGTCACTTGATACATCTTTATCTCGATTTTGATGCTCAGTTTGCACCTCTGAATTTTCAGATACTGTATATTCCAAAAGTAAAGAAAAGTATTTTTTTAAGCAAAGACATCACTATGGTGCTTATTCTATATTCTATAAACCTAAATAACATATCAAATGTTTAAACTGAGAAAATGTATCATTTAAAGAGTAAAATTAGGTGATTATAATTTCGTGACAACACACCTAAAAAAATTTGAAAGAAGGCCATGTTAACCACTATAAGACATCCCCGTTTCTCTTTACAACAGACTGTAAACGTCTGAAGAGTGAAGAGACTCAAGTTGAGGGATAGGAATGTCAACCCATTCTTGTCTAATGTAGTTAGACAGGTTGCTCAAATGTCTTTTTTGTCATATCTTCCGTTTAATGATTCTCCAAATGTTTTCTATGGGTGAATGTTCAGTGCCCAGACCCTTCTGTTATGATGCTGTAATTGATGCAGTATGTGGTTTGGCATTGCCATGTTGGAAAATGTAAAGTCTTCCCTGAAAGAGACGGGTGTATGGATGGAAGCATATGTTTCTCTAGAACCTAGATATACCTTACAGCATTGATGGTGTCCTTCCAGATGTGTAAGCTGCCTATGCCACATGCACTAATTTTCCAACTACTAACATGGCAGTTCTTTAACTAAAGATTTTGAATGTTATCTCGAGTCTGCTTGTCCCTGACACCCAGAAATTTCTGGAACTGAGTCTGAGTAGTATCGTGAACCATTTTTTAAGAGAGTGAGACAGCTTTCATTTTTGTATCTTAATCAGTGTTGATGGTAAATATACTCAAAAACTACTCTCAAAAACGCATGCTATGTTAATTATATAAAAAAAAAATAAAAAAGTGCTTTATGATGGCATCTGTCCTTGCCTTTAACCAATTCAATACACCTAATGAGTGATGATGTACAAGCCTGGGCAGGAACTGACACTAGGAAATTTATCACTGCACTGCATTCAAAACTGCATGGCGGGAATATAAGAATTTGCTAACGTTC
>JAOUQV010000026.1:2463549-2482845 GCA_028565295.1 Aspidoras spilotus | reverse complement strand
GGAACTGACACTAGGAAATTTATCACTGCACTGCATTCAAAACTGCATGGCGGGAATATAAGAATTTGCTAACGTTCCCATATTCTGGTGCACAATAGTGCAAAACGATGAGAACAGCTCCCAGATGAACAGGTCAGGGGACATGAACATAAATTTAGATGACCGAAGCACACAATGTCCACACTTCTTCATATTGTAGGCGCTAGGATTATATTATAAGATTACTTATGCTATTACACAGTAATCATCGGTTTATTAATACGAGTGCATAACAATCCCATTATGTAGAGATGCCTGCTGAGGAGGATACTAGTAAAGATTAATAACCCCAGTTCAGACCAAAGAAAAACAGAAGTACCCTTTCAGGTGTCGTTAACCTGCAAAAAAAATTAAATAGACATCAAGGCGCAGATTTGTAAAAGAAACTAGGGATTTTTTATAGTTATCCTGCAGTCTTGCTTGCTAACCTGCATCGACAAGGAGGAGAATATCGACTCGAGAAAACGGCCTCATCATTCTCCAAATACCGACAAGTGAAACGACACTGGGTTTAAATCACGACCAGTGAATGTGATAAAAATTCTGTTAGCAAATAATCACCGTAACTGTTCAGGTTTCGAACAAACCGATGTAAAGCAGACGGATTTATGACGATTACTCTAAGGATGAGATTTTGAGTCGCTAATCTCCATCTTGCTAGTCACCGCATCATATTAACACAGTGAATTGGCTAACAGCGCGCTCCATAGCATCCATATTGGTTAGCCTTTTAGCCTGAGCTCACTGAGCGGGGTAGAGCAACATTAAATAGCTGGAGACCTGGAGAACCAATACATCATATTACTGGTGAAAAAAACCCATAGGATTGTGTTTATTAAAACTGCTTTTAGGTGAGAGCGACTCACCTTTCCGCTGGCTTTGATAAATTGCGTCTGGATTTAATTTCAGTGCAGTAACAGTGCTGTTAAATTCTTGGCCGCATCCCCGTGAGCCGCGCGCGTACATCGACGCTCAAATGCAGCATTAAAAACATCTCGCCCGGCTCCGCCCACCAACACCGCTTAGCGGCGTGCGCGTGCCCGCGTTGAGAAAGCGCGCTGAAGATGCTACTAACTACAGTATTTAGAAACTAGGACGCAATACACTTTCTGCGTATACATTCTGACCACCACGTTATATTTTACCAAATACCGATGTTTTAGATGAGATAAATATGTGCACTCACCCCAGACTGTCATCCCAGAATTGCTGTCATCATTCTGGACAGTTAAATAACAAAGATGCATTAAACATATTATTCATATTATTTATACAGTTCTTCTAGAGCAGGGGTGTCCAACTAAATGGCCCCGGGGTCCAAATACAGCTCATAGGAAATTTCCAAAAACATAATAGAGTAACACATACATATTAAATGCATCTGACTGTATCGTAATTCCTATCAACACTAGCTGTTTTAAAAACATAGTGTATAAGACATAAAAACGTATCATATAGCAAGCTAGTACACAAAAAACAGATGCCATAGGAAAAATATTTTTCACAGAAATCAAAGAAAAGTGTGTCTGTTTGCATAATGATCAACATCTCAGTGATTCTGCTAACATACGATACATTACAGTCACAACCTAGAATATTGCAAGTGGCACAGCCCTATAGATATTTGTGCCTGTGTAGCCCTCAGTAATAAAAGATTGTTCTAGAGGTTTTTGAATGTCACTATTGCTTCTTTTTGTAGCGCATCCCAGCAGCCCTTTCTATGTCTTTTGTCTGAAAAAGGGTTAGTTATGGGTTAGTTTTCATTTCAGGTAAATATTTTTGTGTAACATTTAGTTTTTCTTTCTGGAAAAGTACTATGTTGGGCGACGCAGTGGATAGTGCTGCTGCCTCACAGCAAGACTGACCCGGGAAATTTCTGTTTAATGTTAGCATGTTCTCCCTGTGTTCGCACGGGTTCTCCGGTTTATTTCTGCATTCCAAAAACATGCCTGTTAGGTTATTTGGTGTCTGTAAATTGGCCCTTAGCATATTTATGTATGTATGATTGTATGTGTACCCTACAATGAAGTGGCACCCTGTCTAGGTTTTGTACCTTCCCTTGCGTCCAGTTTCTGGGTGGGCACCAGCTGGCCTTTGACCCTATGTGGATTAAGCGAAAGATAAGGAATGAATGAATTAATGAATAATGAATTAATAAAGCAAAGTGTATGGGCAGTCAGAGGAAAACCGGCGGGCGCAGGTTCACCGACATCTCCTAGTTCCTCTGCTGTATTGGGTGTAGCTCATCCTAAAGAGTGAAAAGAAGAGAGAGGATAGAAAAGAGAAAGGGAATAAAAGAAAGAAAGGAAAGGAGAATCAAGAAAGTTAGACACAATCAAATATCTAATGATCAATCCAAACACAATGTGTGCAGATAGCAAGTAGAAACTCCGACAGATTAGCGCTACGGCAGCATAACTACAGGGTAGAACCCGAAGTTGACACAGACATAAGTAACACAGCCACTTTACCGTCAACAAACCTGAGTGATCTCGTGAGAGTGGTTGGGCGATATCATCCAAACATCCCAGTTTACGAAAACATTTTATGACTATGAACACTCCAGCTCTGAGCCATAAACGATAGGCGACTATAAAAGATATGCTTGACTAAATAAAGAAGTTTTTTATCCTAGACTTGAAGACTGAGATTGTGTCTGAGTCCCGAACACTAAATGGAAAACAATTCCATAGATGTGGGGCTCTATAGGAGAAAGATCTGCCCCCTGCTGTAGCCCTCATAATAAGAGATATTAGCAAATAGCCGTTTAATCGAAGTGGGCATGGTGGCTCATAAGAAACTAGGTAATGTGACGCGAGACCATTAACTGCTTTATAAAATACTTTTGCACGTTTACAATCAATACAAATTTTGACCGGTAGCCAGTGCAGTGTGGATAAGACGGGGTGATATGATCATATTTCTGGGTTTTAATAAGGATTCTGGCCGCTGCATTCTGGACTAACTGCAGTTTGTTTATGCACCTACTGGAACAAATAGACAACAGGGCATTACAATAATCCAACCTAGAGGTAACAAAAGCATGGTCAAGTTTTTCCACAACATTCGGTGCCAGCATTCTTCTGATCTTCTTTTCCAGGTGCTATTATCTACATGAGATTCTAAAGAAAGGCTAGAATCAATAATCACATCAAGGTCTTTTACAGCTGTACATGGTGTAATTTAAAAACCATCCACTGTCTAATGTCCTTCACACATTCCTCAACTCGAATTAATTGGTGTCTCTCCTCAGGATTGGGTGACACATCCGCGTATCATCAGCACAACAGTGAAAGTTGATATTATGCTTGCGAACAATATTACCTAGAGGTAGCGTATATAAAGAAAATTTTAACGGGCCTAAGACAGAAACTTGTAGGACACCAAACTTACCCTACTGTGCATAGAATAGTGGCAATTTACACCTACAATCAAACCAGTCAAACAAATAAGACCTGAACCAGGAGCTGTTCTTTTAATTCCAACATCATTTTCTAGCCTATAAAAAAAGAATAGCATAATCGATGGTGCACTTAGGTTAAGCAACATAAGCATAGAAACATAACCCTGACCAGAGGCTATTAGCAAATCATTTACAACTTTAACCAGTGCTGTCTCTGTGCTATGATTGGGCCTAAATCCTGACTGACAATTTTCAAAAATATTATTTTTTATTCAGGTATGAACATAACTGCTGCGCTACAACCTTTTCTAGGATCTTGGAGGGGAAGGGGAGTTTAGATATTGGTCTATAATTCGACAGCTGGCAAGGGTCAAGATCAGGTTTTTCAATCATTTGATAACTGCTAATTTAAATAATAACAAATTATTTAGAAACATACCCAATACTGAGAGAGGAATCGATCATTTTTATGAGAAGTTCGATTATTTCCGGTAGTACATTTTTGAGTAAATTTGTGGGTATGGGATCTAATATAGATGTTGTGTATTTCGATGATGAAACTAGTGAAAATATTTTGCTCTAGCAGGACTAAGAGCTTTCCTATAGTTTACAAGAGTCTCCTTCTATGCTGTTTGATACACAACCAGGTTTGTCTGACCCTATTTACGCTCTAGTTTTCTAGTGGTCTGTTTTAGGGTCCGTGTGAAATCATTGTACCAAGATTTAATTTGGGCTACGCTATCCAGAGTACAACAAAATATTGAATCCATGTGCTCAGCTGCTGGATTAAACTCAGTGGGGTTGGAGGGTAATAAAATCATAGTTGATAAGTTTGTGAGTTTGTTAATGTGATGTGAACAAAATCTGAATAAATCAGAACTTCAAATCATTACATTTACCTATACTTTATATACTGCTTTTATGCACATGTATATAAACATTGCCAATTTCAGTCTTGCTGTGACTATACTATTGCCAATAGATGAATAAATGGAAAATGGAAACAATAATTATGAAATTCAAACAGTTGGGAATTTGAACACAGGATCATCAGTATACAGTACCAATGGTGGTGGTGTATTTATAGCAGCAATGAGTAAAATTAAACTTACAATATATTATAGAAAGCAATTCATTTTAGCTGCAGACATGTCTCCGTTGAGCAACAGCCCTGGAAAAGACAGGCTTAAAGGCATTGCATAAGGGTGCAGCAGCAGCATGTTTGCAGTGCTTTCTCATCAACAGCCATGCTTAAAACCAGTGTCTAGACAAAAATGTATCCCTTATAACCAGCTTGCATGCACCACTGAAAAAAAATCTCAATAGGCACAAGCTTACAACAAAAGGAGCATGAATTAAAGACACAAGGCACTTGTTTACTTTAGAAACTGTAATGTGGAAAAAGAAATGTATTAATATTAACCATCATGCGTTCGAACACCAGAACTATTGTTTGCAACTAAAACTGCCCAAATAATCAAATGATTCACACAATTAAAATATTAACTATGATGTGGTATAATGGTAAATATTATGGTAGCTCTGAAAAATACTGTAAACTATAGTTAGTACATAATATTTGTAACAGGTCACATGCAGGATAATAAGCTGAGACTAATATGTCATCCAAAAAAAATAGTATTTAACAGAGAAAAGTTAACAGTTTAATTCTACTTTCATTCATTTCCAGTATCTACAGATATTCCTGGTTATTATCTGTGGAAATTCTGACATGCACAAAATACCTAACTATTGTTGCAGACATGGTGCACCCTTTCATGGCAACAGTATTCTCTAACGGCAGTGTTCCCATTTAAAAGGAACGTGACCCCATTTCCTCTGTGATGGCACATCACATACTGCCTGTGTGATGTGCTAATACCAACAGTCCCAATGATCCAACATTACATATAGGCCAAATATCTGCAATGGCAGTTTAATCTATATATAGCAAAGGCAAATGTGTTAACCCACTACTCACCCGGACCATACTCCCGCATTTTATTCACTCCTCTTTCCACTTGCCTGTATGTTTAGCGACTTTTTGTTCTCAACTTCCTTTCAATCAACTGGTGTGTGCGGAACAGTGTTGTAGTGGGTAGCACTGCCAACTCACAGCAAGAAGGTCCCAAGTTCAGTTCCAGGGTGTGGATTCCTGGGTCTTTTTTCTGTGGAATTTGCAGGTCTCTCTGTGTCTATTTGGGTTTCCAGTGGGGTGTTCCAGTTTCTTTACTATTCAAAAATAAGCACTAGTCTAATTGTTGTCTGTAGCCTTGAAAAGATCGGTCAGTGAACCAACCATCGCAAAGTGATGACAGCAGATGTCATGACAATGTAGCTGGAAAACACCAGGGTGTGGACAGGAACATGTAGATATTCAGAAGACTGTATGTGCTTTCGCATGATGAAGTACTGAACATGGCAGGAAAGGAGCAGGTTATGCATTTTTGTTTCAAAGAAATACTTTATTGTACCTGAAAATTTGAATTTAAAAACCAGAAAGGTTGAAGAATGCATTCTGAATAAATAACATAAAAATTACAATTATAAATAAGCTATAAACTTCAGTAGCACGTACAATTCTAAAATAAAAATAGTGATGTAGCAAATTGTCAAGGCTTTTTAAAAAATATGCAAATTTAAAATACAAATAGCTTATGTGAAAATCATTAAAAAAAACTGAACAAAAAGAAGGAAAAAACCCACAAAATTCCAGCATTCTTCTGCCTGACAAATTCATTTGCCTTTGCTCACATTCTGAGCAGGCCATTCCAAGTAATTATACAAAGCTAATAGCACGCGCGTTCAGAGACGCACACACCTTATTTAAGCCACCTAGCACAAGGCACATTAGAAAGACAAACCAGTAGACTGTCCTCATCCAACAATACCAGATGGAAAAATCCTGGAACCTTCCCATATAAATTAATAATAATAAAAAAGGTTTAACACTCTCATAACACCTAGGGTTGGAAACCTCAGGCTTCCACACAATGCATTTTTGAATCTTTAAGCTAGGATTATGTATTTGATGATACCACTGAAACTGCTACAAAAACATTCTATTATGTAGCCTCCAACCAATATGTGAACAAAAAAAGAATAAGCCTGTCTTTAATTTGCAGATATACACCATCAGTATCAATTTTATTAGCAAATCGCCTCTTTGCTCATTTATTAGTTTAAAATGTATTCATTTTTTATGTCTAACCAATTGAATAATAAATCTGAATAACAATATCTTTTGCTTTGAAGCCTTAATCCAAAGCATCTGACCATTAATCCCAAAATAACAAAGAAAAAGACCATAAAGCAACATTCAATGTATGTTCATTCATTCAAAAGGAACAAAAAAAAAAATGAAGTGGACCTTTTAAAAAAGAGGTCAGTAGAATGTAATAGAATGATTTTTCTTTCTGAAAATGCGTGCCCAGCTAAATGAATTTCTGAATGAATATATTCACTTTGATTAGCATATCTCATTTTAAAATATAATACAATATACAGTTAAGTTAGTTGTCTTTTATGAGATGCAAACAAATTGCTAGTTTATCATATATTTGTGGTCCATTCACTGATGGTTTATAAATAAGGGGAAATACAGTATAGCAGATATGTCCATGTCATTGTTGTCAGTTCTTACTTTGGGTCTTCAATTATGCCCTTACTAAGATCTGTCATTTTGGGGTATTTTACTTTTTTCTGGTCAAGTTCATTTTGTGCCCATAACAAGAGCTTCAGCAGCTTGGCCAGTTTCGGTGTTGACTCCCTGTTCTCGTAGTCAAGTACTGCCTGGTTTACCTCACTCCAAACCTGCAAGAGGAGATGTGAAATGCTCAGCGTGCAACATTCGACACACAATTTTGCCACCTTGTGGATATGAAGCAGAAGGCAACAGCCCTGCAGTATAAGATTGTTAAATATTTGCTTCATTTGAAGTGTTAAGTCTTGAGACTTGTGGAAAAAGTTTCCAAATACAAGTGGGTCACATGAACTCACCTCTAGACTTTGTATTGCAAGAGGAATAGTCATTTTGTAATTAATCAATACAGTGGCAAAAAAGTATGTGAACTCTAATGACCTGGTTTTCTGCATGAATTTGTCATAAAATGAGATCTGATCTAGATTTAAATCCCAAGTATAGAAGAACAATGTGCTTGACCTAATACCACACAAACAATTATAATATTTCATGTTAGTGCTGGTGGAAAAAATATGTGAACATTTATGGTAATGATTTCAACAAGAGCTAATTAGAGCAGGAATTAGAAAACCTGGAGTCCAAGCAATGATACAATGTTATGGCAAGATGAAGAGCTACTTTGACTTATAAAAGACACTCAAACATGTTTAGGTTTGCTATTCATAAGAAGCATCTGCTGATGTGAACCAAGCCTCGGAAAAAAGAGATTTCTGAATTTTACTTAAATCGAACTGGAAAGGGTTACAAAATAAACTCCAATTCCTTAAGTATTAACCATTGGTAAAAACAAACCCTAGAGCAACAGCTAAAGGCTTGAGGGAATCATTGGAACTGGTTAATATTTCTGTTCATGAGTCTACCATACACTAAAACACTGTACAGTGTTTGAATTGTTCACAAAGAACTCACAGCTCTACATGTGGCACTGCAAAACCAAATGAAAACATCATCCCAATGGTGAAATACGGTGGTTGGAGCATCATGATTTAAGGCTGCTTTGCTTCTTCTGGGCCTGGACCGCTTGCAAGCAATAAGGGGAAAATTGGGGGACAATGACCCTAAAACATAGAACTAAATCTTCTACAGAATTGTATACAAAAATGTCTTTTTATGTGGCCCAGTCAGTGTCCAGACCTTAATCCAATAAAAATTCTGTGTAATGACTTAAAAAGAGAGCTGTTTACACCAGACATCCTAAGAATATGGCTGATCTGAAGCAGTTCTAGAAGGAAAAATGGTCTAAAATTCCTCTTGAACGTTATGGTTTCATCAGCAGCTACTGGAAAAAGTTGTCGGAGGTTATTGCTACCAAAGGAGGTTCGACTATTAAATTCAAGGGTTCTGTTATTTTTTCCACCAGCACTGTGAATGTTTAATGAATGTGTAAAATAAAGACATTTTTAATGGTATTATAATTAATTGCTTGGTATTAGGTAAAGTAGGTTGTGTTTGTCTGTACATATGTAGATCAGGCAAATTTTATAAACCATTAATGCAGGAAACCAAGTAATTCCAAAAGGTTCACATACTTTTTCTTTCCGCTCTATAGTTTACATACAAATACACTTGGATTGTATCCATATATATTTTATCTGCTGCAGATAAGAGTGAATTATTAATTTGTCTGCATCGGAAAGTTTTGGCACACACTTGCTATCTTGCATTTGATTTAGTCTGCTATTTTTTGGTCACCTGAGGAAAATTTTTTTTTTGAGTTCCCATTTTTAAATAGGTAGTGTTAAATCTAAGACTGCAATACAAAATTATCTTAACAGGTGTGCATTTTTACTGAAATAAAGGTGATATGCAAGCCCTTCGAGTTCTTCCATCTTGGCAAGAACAGGGAAACTTTGATAGTAATTCATATTTTGGCATCAAAGTGTCAATGAACAGAGCATAGATTTTGTCAAATAGTGTATATTTTAAAAACATGCACACATAGCTCTCACCTTCTGTCGTTGCATCATGTTAAGAAGATCTCCAAAAGGTGACTCTTCAGGGTTGTCAAAAGCAAGCAAGGCCAGAGTTCTCTCCATCTCAGTCAGACACTCTCTGCTCTCCTCACCTTGTTCAGCTAGTTGTGACTGTGCAAACTCCAGTGCAGCCTCTGTCTCCCGCAGGCGGATTAGCTCAATTAAATGCTGCTGCTGCAAGAAATAAAAACATATTTTTCTATTTTAGACCATGCTCTAATGCATATACTCATATCTCCACTTTAAAATAGAGTTTTACAGCAATGTATTTTTTCCTAATGCTGAAACCTTGAGCATTGATTAATAAATGTAACTTGTGTTAAGCAACTGTTCATACTCAAAATACCAGATATGGCAGAAATTCCTATGGCAATTTTATTTCGTCATGTATTATTAAACACATGTGAGTACAGCAAGACAGGTTTGTAACTGACCTCATTTTTTTACATTATGTGACAAAGTTGCATGTGTATCCCCAACCTTTTGATTATGTTCATGTTTATGCTCAGTCATGCGGAGGTCATTTCTTCACATGGTTTCTCTTATTATATTATACAGACGATACTAATCTCATTCTTCCTTTTCTCACTTCTGATCCTCAGGTTTTCGGTCAGATATCATCATATCTAACAGACAAGGCTTAATGGACAACATCTTACCACCTCAAGCTAAACCCAAGCAAAATGGTGCTTCTTTACATCCTAGGAGTTACTGGATTTCATTGGACATCTCAATCGCCTTGGGAACCAGCTTTTGTTCATAGTACTTTTCTAACTTGACTTGGTCATGCAAAATCCTACACAACATTCAGAGAATTTGACCATTTCTCTCAAAAGAGACCAAACAGATACTTCTAGAATCTATTGTAAAATACTTTTCTACTACTGCAACTCTCAATTAGCTGGGATCCATATGCATGCCATAAGGCCCCTGAAACTGATTCTGAATGCTGGAGCTTGCTTTGTATTCAGTTACTTGCTGCGTTTCCTTCTCTGGCTTCCTGTAGCAGCCCACATCTGATAAAAATCCCGATTATGGTCGACAAAGCCAAAAACAGTCCAGTACCAGTTCACTAAGTACTGTATTGAAATGGTAAAAGCCCAATTAATAGCTAAAGCTCTTCAATCCTCAAGTACGGTTCCACTTGACCCACCATCATCCAAGGACACAGTGGAGACAAACGTACAGACGTGTCTCTGTCCTGGGATGAATGTGGTGAATAAACCTCTCTTGACTGTCCAAAGAGCAGAAAACCTCGGTGTCTTATTAAATTTGAAACTCTTATAATTACAGCTCAACATTTTATTTTCAGTGTTTTCTTATTCACAGGTTTTGTGAAGTTTAAACATTACATTTGTATAGTTGCTTGTAAATGTTTGCATTGTTATCATATAGATCATTTCACAAGTTCACATAATTTGACATTACAAAGTCTAAAAACATTTTAAAGCACTCTTTATAAACATGTGTCTTTAATACTGTAAATGTAATGTAAATAAAAATTAAGTTAAATTAACTTTACTTTTGTATCAGGTTAAAAAAATGTGGTTGGTTGTTTTAGCTGATGACTGTTGTCACATTAATCTGGAAAACCTACAATCCTTCGCCCCCCGATTTTGTCTATATTTTGGTCAGTTATATATAGTCCTCACTAACTTCTGTAAACTAACAAATAACCTCAGGTGACAACAAATACACACAGAAGATTTCAATATTCAAAGATAACCCTGGTTATCTTTTCCCAAAAAGTAATGCACAGTAACCCTAAATAAAAATGTTTAGTTGGAGTTTATAACTCCCCTAATAATTTTAACATATTCACAACATTGCTTCATCTGCATTCAAACACAGATTTTAAGGTAAATATAAAATGCTTAAAGAAAAACCCACAGTAATGTTTCTTCTTGTGCTGTAACAACATTTGTTGGAAATTTTACCTGAAGATGAAAGTACAGATAACGGTTGCTGTCCAAGAGTTCTGGATGAAGGCTGTTAATGAGAGAGATAGCTTCCTGAATCTGCCCTTTTAGAATCATCTCCCGGATCTTTATCCTTTCATCCAGCGAGTCAAGATCCACACTGGGCTCAATGCCGGACTCCATTCGGAACTTCTCTGCAGCCTCTTTAAAACCCTCTGTTAAACACAAACAGCTATCAGTCTAACAGATATTTATTTTCATCACCCACGCTTGATGTACAAACCTGATTCCAAAAAAGTTGGAACAAATTACAAACTGTAAATAAAACCGGAATGCAATAGTTTACAAATGTCAAAAACTGATCATGTATTCACAATAGAACATAGACAACATATCAACTGTCAAACGTGAGACATTTTAAAATTTCATGCCAAATATTAGTGCATTTGAAATCTTGTGACAGCAACACATCTCATAAAAGTTTGGATAGGGCAATAAGAGGCTGGAAAAACTAAAACCAGATTGTAATTGACTCATTCAATTGGCAATAGGTCATTAACATGACTGGGTATAAAAAGAGCATCTTGGAGTGGCAGCGGCTCTCAAAAGTAAAGATGGGAAAAGAATCAACATTTCTCCTAATTCTGCGCTGACAAATAGTGTAAGCGATATTAGAAAGGAGTTGGACAGTGTAAAATAGTAGTTCGAACATATCATCATACAGTTATCATCAAAAGATTCAGAGAATCTGGAAGAAACTCTGTGCGCAAGGGTTAAGGCCGGAAAACTATACTGGGTGTACGTGATCTTCTGGCGCTTGGACGGCACTGCGTTACATACAGGCATGCTTCTGTATTATAAGTCACAAAATGAGCTCAGGAATATTTTCAGAGAACATTATCTGTTAACACAATACACAGTGCCATCTGCCGTTGCCAGTTAAAACTCTATAGTTCAAAGAAATAGCCAAGATCCAGAAGCGCAAACTAATTCTCGTTTACGCAGTGTCATTTGGGCTAAAGAGGAAAAGGACGAGGTTATCAGTGCTCATTTTTAGAAGCCTGCATCTCTGATGGTATGGTGTTGCATTAGTGTGTGTGGCATGGGCAGCTTACATATCTGGAAGGACACAATCAATGCTGAAAGGTATATCCAGGTTCTAGAGCAACATATGGTTTAACATTCCTAACCCTCAACTTGAGCAACTTGTCTCCTCAGTCCCCAGATATATAGAGTGTTGTATAAAGAAAATGTGATGTCTCACATGCTAAACAAGGCCTTGTCCCAACTTTTTTGAGATGTGTTGTCACAAAATTTAAATTCACCCATTTCTTCCTCTTGAAACCATACATTTTTAACAAATTCACCCATTTCTTCCTCTTGAAACCATACATTTTTACACCATACAGTTTAAACATTTGACATGTCATCTATGTTGTCTTCTATTCTAAATAAAATATGGAACGTTGAATCTTCCTCATCATTACATTACATTTTTATTTAGAATTTGTACTTTGTCCCAACTTTTTTGGAACCAGGCTTGTAAATGATTAATGTACAAATGTGCTGATAACATGAAAAATAAACATACAAATTTATTAAACACAGTGAGCTTTATACCTCATGCATGTGTTGGTCTGCAAATACTATTATTATATAACTGTTTTTTAGACATATTTGGAGATATAGAAATACTCTTAAATTTATTAATATAGTTGCATCTCAATAAATGTGAATATCATCAAAAAGTTAATTTATTTCAGTAATTCAATACAAACAGTGAAATGCGTACATTATATAGATTTATTACAAACAGTTGTATCCCAACGACAGTTGTAGCCCATGTTCTAGATACTTCTGTGTGTGGTGGCTCTTGAAGCTCTGACTCCAGTAGGAGTCCACTCCTTGTAATTCTCCCCCAAATTTTTTAATTTATGGCCTTTTCTTGACAATCATTTTAAGACTGGAGTTATATCGATTTTCTACCACACTTTTTTCCCTCCACTTAACTTTCCAGTATAGTGCTTGGATACAGCACTCTGTAAACAGCCAGCTTCTTTAGCAATGACTTTTGTTCATAACCTTCTTGTATAGTGTGTCAACGACTGCCAATGTCTTCTGCATGATTATGTAACCTACTGAACCAGACTAAGGTACCATTTTAAATGACTGACTCTGCAGGTGTATTGTGTTAAATATTCAGATTTTCTTAGATAATGATTTTGGGTTTTCATTGGCTGTAAAAATCATCAACAGTAACAGAAATAAACAGTAACAGAAATAAACACTAACAGAAATAAACACTTGAAATAGATCATTGTGTTTGCAATGAATCTATATAATGTATAAATTAAACTGTTTTAATTCATTACTGAAATAAATTAACTTTTTGATGACATTCTAATTAATTGAGATACACCTGAATATAATGTTTCAAGGACTAAATACATAAAACTGAAGAAAATATTTGTTCAAAAATTCAGTAAAGTTTACTTTAATGAAAAATGCAATTTCTGGTGAGAAATATATTAAAACACACCCAGAGTCATTCATACTTAAAATGGCTAAAATTACACACAGGTGCAGCATTTGAACATTATTTCTCAGCATTCTGAAAGAGTACTGATTTATTTAAACCACAGACATTGTTGAAGTGAGTGTGAACACCATGCTGAGATTGAAAGGAGACGTCTGAGGCCATCAGAAAGATGATTGTAGCAGATTCTGAAATTGGTACTAGATTTAAATAGAGCTCGAAAGAATTTGAAATAAGCCATTTCACTTCCTAGAAAATAGTCTACAAATGGAGGCCATTGAAAACATCTGCCAACAATCCTAGGTCTGGCTATCCAAGCAAGTCACCCCAAGATCAGAACAAAAGAATTCTCCAAAACCCCGAAACAGTCATCACAGGACCTTCAGCAGTCTCTTGTAACTGTTGATGCAAAAGTGCATGCTTCTACAATCAGAAAGAGACTGCAAAAGTTTAACTTTCATGTTGGTGCGCAAGGAGAAAAGCTTTGCTCTCTAAGAGAAACATCAAGATTGATGGAGAATGTTTACAAAACCAGAACTACTGCAGTGCAACCTGGCTCAACCATAAATGTCAAAGTACCAAAGGTTATTCAGAGAAAGGGGTTGGCAAAGAAAAAATGGAACAGAGAGAGGACTAAAAAGAGTAAGTAGGGGCATAAAGAGATAAGGAGTAGGACAAAGAGGGAGGTAGCAAAGGCCTAGCAGAATGCCTAAGATGAGTTGTACGAGATGTTAGAAAGTAAAGAGAGAGAAAAGGAGTTGTATCGTCTTCACAACATGTCAGGGTGATCAAGGATAGAAATGAAAATGTACTGACAGGTGAGGAGAGGGTGAGAAAATAATGGAAGAAGTATTTTGAGAAGCTAATGAATTAAGAGAATCACAGGGAAAGAAGAGTGGTAAGAATAGAAAATGTGGAACAGCAGGTAGCAAAGACTGGCAAGGATGAAGTAAGAAAAGCTTTGAACAGGATAAGGAATTGCTTCATGGTATGATGATTGCAGATGACATTGTGATTTGTAGTGAGAGCAGGGAACAGCTAGAATTTGGAGATTTGGAGAGGTGGAGGTATGCTCTGGAAAGGAGGGGAATCAAAGTCAACATTTGCAGGACAGAATACATGTGCGTGAATGAGAGGGAGGAAGGTAGAACTGTCAGGCTACAGGGAGAACTGATCACAAAGGTGCAGGAGTTCAGGTACTTGGGATCAACAGTCTAGGGAAATGGGGGGGTGTAGAAAAGAGAGTACAGGCAGGGTAGAGTAGATGGAGAAAAGTGTCAGGTGTAATGTGTGACAAAAGTGTTGCAGTAAAATAAAGATTTAAGAGAGTAGTAAGGCCAGCCTTTTTGTATTGTTTGGAAACAGTGGCACTGACTAAAAGACAGGAAGCAGAGCTGGAGCTGCCAGGCAGGAGACAGAGGAAGACCAAAGAGGAGATATATGGATGTGGTCAATGTAGACATGCAGGTAGTTGGCATGAAATCAGAAGATGCAAAGAACAGAGTGAGGTGGAGAAGATTGATTCGCTGTACCAATCCTGAATAAGAGAGAGGCCAAAAAAGAAGAAAATGATGATAAAGTTCAGCTAGCATAATAAGAACTGTCCACCAACAAAAGTCATGATGAGAGCTGTCATAAATGGAATCTCATTGGCGAAAGGCAGAAGAATAATACATAAATGCCTTGTTAATTTTTACATAACAAACACTGACATTTTAACATAAATGTGTAGACAGTCTGTACACACAAGAAATAAGTTCTATTACCAACTATCAACATGTCTATGATCATCACAAAAAAACTAACACTTGTGTAAGGTCAGCAATCGGAAAAGTTTTAAATGTGTAAATATCAGTATGAAAACATTCATTTAAAGGCATTTAGCCAACAAAAGAGACTGAATTATTCCTCCCTTCTCTTTCTGGAAAAGTATTTACTGTGGGTGATTTATTTCCTGTCTAAATGCATAATTTATCAAACTTTTCTAGTAACGTTCATTAAGTTATTAATGCAGAGGAAAAGTGTCTTCAGTAAAACTGGAAGGTAATGAAGAAAACTTTTAATCTGTTAAATCTGATAAACTTTTCTGATTTAGAGCCCTTCAAATTTTACCTGTGGTTGAAATGTAAAACTGGTACCCATACTGTGTACTCTAAAGTGTGTGTGAGAATATGCAAATCAAATCATCTATACCAGTTACTAAATAGTTCATGATGAGACGGTTCATGTCTGCTCTTTGGATGTGCACATTATTCAGTTTCTCCATCCACTCTTCCTTCGTGATATCTTCAGGCTTTTCCGCATAACTCATCATGGATCCGTCGCTGGAGATGTTTCTCTTATAAAACTGCAATTAAATTGGAAAGAGGCATCTTCTGAATTTTTCAAAACTTTTATTAGTGAGACTGTATTTCCACTAGTTACAATAGCAGGTATAAATAATTAAAATTCATTTCCAGATGTCTGAAATATAAATCTAAATGTTTGAAACTGACATAGCAATTACTCAATTGTGACTAGTCAGAATATAATTTCAAATAACCTGAATTGCAGCTATAGCATCTGTATTTATAGGAACAATTGGAAAAACATGTTATAAACGTATCCACTTGTAAGTAACAAATTGTTTATTACAAATTCACATTTTCGCAAGTAGAAACTAAATTAATCTTATCAATAATTAACATTTTGACTGTGATTTGAGTTGTTTATATCATTCATAAGTGCTGCACCTAGTAAAAAATTACATAATACCTGGTTTTCTGCAGATACGCCAGATTGCCAAAGGTATTCACTCAACTGCTTTCAAACTCATATGAACTTAAGACATCCGATTCTTAATCCATAAGGTTTCATATAATGTTGGCCCACCCGTTGCAGCTTTCAGGAAAGGCTTTCTATAAAGTTTAGGAGTGTGTTTATAGGCATTTTATACCATTTTTCCAGAAGTACATTTGTGAGATCAGACAGTGATGTTGGACAAGAAGCTCTGGCTCATAGTCTCCCTCTAATTCATCACAAAGGTGTTCTATCGGTTTGAAGTCAGGACTCTTGCAGGACAGTCAAGTTCTTCCACACCAAATTCACACATCTATGTCTTTATGGACCTGACTTTTCCCACTGGTGAGCAGTTATATTGGGAATGGCAGTCCCCAAATTTTTCACAAAACGTTGGGAGCATGAAATTGTCTGAAAACTCCTGGCACACTGAAGCATTAAGGAAATAATTGCCCATCCACCAATGCAATAAGACAAGTACCGTTTTCCTGCAACTGCCAAGCCCAGACTCGTCCACCAGATTGCCAGATGGATAAGTTTGATTCGTCACAGCAGAGAACAACGTGTTTCCACTGCTCTAGAGTCCAGTGGAGGTGTGCTTTAGATAACATGAAGCTCTCAATACACCGTTCCTGAACTAATCTGAAGGCCATATGAAGTTTGGAGGTCTGAAATGATATTTTTGCAGACCTCTGCCTGAAATGCTCCTCGGCATCCACTGTTCCCATTTTTTAAGTGCCCTTTGTAGTAAGGTTGCTGTTGTTCCAATCACTTCTACTTTATTATAATACTGCTGAAAGTAATACTATCGCTGACTGTGATATTTATTAGCAAGGAACTTTCATGACTAGACTTGATTTTATACTGGCCATGGAAGTAATAGGAACCTGAATTCAATTTGGATACTGTGAAATATTTTGGCAATATGGTGTATTAGCACATTTTATTTAATGGTTTTTAATGCCCAAAACAAAAATCTACACAACCAGGGTATCAAAATTGGACATTGATGTCTATTTTATTCTGGATTATTTGAATAATACGCATTAATGGTCCAGCATTGTTTAATGCAGACATCAGTTTGTTTGAGGCAAGTCCAGTTATAATGTACAGGTGCATATCATTTATTTAATTAATTCCACACAAACAGTGAAATGCATACGTTATATAGATTCATTACAATCACAGTCATCTATTTCTACTGTTTATTTATGTTTATGTTGCTGATTATTGCTTACAGACAAAAAAACTCAAAATCATTATTTCAGAAAATTATATAAGACAAACTAAAAAAAGATTTTTTTCAATGCAGATATTTTGGCCTACTGAAAGGTATGTACAATAAATGCCTCAATACTTGGTCGGGACTCCTTTTTTCATGAATTACTGCATCAATGTGGTGTGGAATGAAGGCGATCAACCTGTGACTCTGCTGAGGTGTTATGAAAGCCCAGGTTGCTTTAATAGCAGCCTTTAGCTCGTCTGCATTGTTAGGTCTGGTGGCTCTCATCCTCCTCTTGACAATACCCTATAGATTCTTTAGCGGTTTAGATCTGACGTGTTTGCTGGCCAATAAAGCAGAGTAATACTGACTGTGGTTATTAAACCAGGTATTGGTATTTTGGACAGGTGCCTAGTCCTG
Organism: Aspidoras spilotus; assembly: GCA_028565295.1. Lineage (NCBI taxonomy): Eukaryota > Metazoa > Chordata > Actinopteri > Siluriformes > Callichthyidae > Aspidoras > Aspidoras spilotus. Next base: position 2,464,852 of record JAOUQV010000026.1, on the reverse strand, counting down.
CTGGACCATAAAATTTTCATCTCCAAAAAACTTGTTGGCAAAGGGAATCTCTAAAATTTCCTTGTTGACGGCTGTGCTGACTTTTGGCCTTAATATAACACAGTGGGCCTAAACCAGTAGATGACATGGCTCGCCAGACTATCACTGATTGTGGAAACTTCACAGCAGACCTCGAGCAGCTTAGATTGTGTGCCTCTCCAGTCTTCCTCCAGACTCTGGCACCTTGATTTCCAAATGAAATGCAAAATTGTATTTCATCCGAAACAACACACTGAACAACAGTCAAGTTCTCTTTCTCCTTGGCCCAGGTAAGACACGTCTGGCATTGTCTTTTGGTCATGAGTGGTTTGATACAAGGAATGCGACAGTTGTTGCCCATGTCCTGCAGATTTTTTACTGGCCTTTTCTTGATGCCCCTTTCAATGCTGCCTTTGTCCCGGTTGCTTGTGCAGCTTTTTCTACTAAAATGTTCCCCTTCTATTCAACTCAATTCCAATATTCTTGGATACAGCACTCTGTGAACAACCAGCTTCTTTAGCAATAACCTTTTGTGGCATGCCCTCTTTGTGGAGCCTGTCAATGAATGCCCATGTCTTCCCATGATTGTGTGGCTTACTGAACCAGACTAAGGAACCATTTAAATGCTTAGGAAGCCTTTGCAGGTGTTTTGTGTGAAATTTACTGAGATAATGATTTTGGGGCTGTAAGAAATAATCATCAACAATAACAGAAATAATCACCTAAAATAAAGATTTTTGTTTGTAATGAATCTATGTAATAAATACTTTTCACTTTATGTATCAAAATACTTTAATAAATTAACCTTTTGATGGTTTCTAATTCACTGAGATGCACCTGTAGCTGGTCTTGTCCTTTTCATGTGTGAAATCAGATAACACTGTTGTGTATATATATATATATATATATATATATATATAAATAAATTATGCTTGTTAATATATTTCTTTAAAAAGTATTAACTTTTTGAATCTTATATATTTCAGTTATAATGCATGTTGGACTCAAATGTTGTGCTTTTAATTTTACGCCTTTATTTATCTTTTTTTATCTTTTGCTTTTTAATACATAAGACAAAATTGAATCATAGATATCAGAGATTTCATGTGAATAGAAATCAATTTAGAAAAACAGACTAATTGGAATTAGGTTATTTATATATATCTTCAATGTGGGCGGCACGGTGGTGCGGTGCGGTGGCCTCAAAGCAAAAGGACCCGGGTTTGCCCAGGGAATTTCTGTGTGGAGTTTGCATGTTCTCCCCGTGTTTGCGTGGGTTTTCCCC